>BPLR01020387.1:0-38373 GCA_021605095.1 Caerostris extrusa | reverse complement strand
ATCGCACATGAGAGGGAGTAGAGCGCCATTCCCCAACATCCGAACTGCACTCCTTCTTTTGTAGAGCTCAGTAGCTCTCAGAGTCCTCGGGCGCCTGGGGGTCGCCCCCGAACACGCACCCGCCACGAAATCCGTGAAGTACAGGGAGTAGTAGACCAGGGAAATCCTCTGCCTCACCAACCTCTTCTGCTGGATCTTCAAGGACTTGGGCATGTGCACCAGGGACTTCAGGAAGTCCTTCATTCCCGGATGCTCGTTGGCAATGTCCAGTTCGCTGGCGATGTCGATCTCTTGATCTTTCCGTTGCAGATTTTCCGCCGATTATTCATAGTACAATCTTTAGAATACACTAAATGGACGCAGTGCAGGTCGCAGTACAAAAATTTATGCAGGTCATAATACAGGTTTCAGTAAAAGCCATATCCATTTTACAAGTTTTGTTCATGTTTACTGGTTCGACAAATTATTAGATAGGTCACTTTTTATTTCTACTGAAAAGGACACCAATCTTTTTCTGAGATTGTGGGAAATAAATAATGTGTAGAAAATTAAAGAATAATTTTAAACCAAAATTTCTTGGCCTTTCTGAAGTGTGCTAATTATGTTGAAATTTTTTTTTTTAAACATTTAATAATACTGAAATTGACTTAATTTTAGGTGATTTTTTAAGTTTGACTAAAAAAACGTCATTTAAGTAATTTATATGTAAATATTTTTTTAATAATTATTAATAATAATAATTTAATAATTGTTAATAATAATAATTTAATAAATATTAATAATATTTAATAAATAATGATAATTATTATTTGATAATTAATAATTTTAAACATTCAAAGTAATATTGTTCAAAATCTTTTTTTTCTTCTGTGGAAGTACATTATAAATATGAATATTATATCTAAAAACATTCATTTTCTCCAATACATTTATATGCAAAAAAATAATTTAAAAAATAGCTAGGTTAAATGCTAATTTTCTAAGCAAAATCATTTAATAAAATTCAATTTCTACATTTTTAATCAAAATAACATTCAAATGTATCTAATAATTTGAGAATTTAAATTAGTTGCATCATCAAATTTTCATTGATTTATATTCATTGCATTTGCATATAGAAAGAATAACATGCATTTAAAGACTAGAATATTTTTTATTAATGAACAATATATTAATATATGATATTTTTAAATACAAGGATGTTGGATAATTATATCAGTAGAATTCTTTAAGCGTTTATTAATGTCACCTTCCTGAAATGTGTTTAGGAGAGGATACAGCATCCATGTCCGCCGCTGGACAAATGGACACATTCCTGGGAGTTCAAGGACTTAAAGACGTAACTCAATTTTTATTTATTAAAGAAAATAAATGTTTCTTATTTATTTGAATTGAAATATTAACAATTTATTAAACTGTTTTAAATTATACAGATATTTGCCGCTGTTACCAAATGCTGGGCCTCTCAGTTTGGTTACATAGCAATTGAATACAAAAGGTAAGAAATAATTATTTTTATTTCTGATTGATTTAAATATATGGGCTATATTAAGATATATGCGTTATAAGTAAATTATACGTGTTTAAATTTCCAGCTACGTCTTTGTAATAAATAAAATTGCCTTTAAATAAAAAAAAAAAATTTATACTTTTGTTTTCTGAAATTTTTAACAATAGCAGATTAGGATTTAAAGGATTTACAATTTGAAACAAAACAATTTTGATAATATATGCATTGCATGCTGTTGTTGGTCCTCAGTCTCCTGTAATGCGGGGCGGACATTCCATGAGTGGTCTACATGGAATGGAGGAGACAATTCCTGTTGTGACGGAGCACCCATAGGTAGACTTCTCTCATTGACGTTGCTGAAGAAGGAGAACAGTGCCTTTCGGGAGGACGTTTAACTGCCCTGCATTTGTGTATCGAATGGGAGAAAACGCGGAAAACTTCCACAGGTAGTTCCACTAGCGAGGCAAGATGTTGAGTATCACGGCATCAAGTCTCCTCGTTTTTTGAAACAGTACGAGTATCTACAACAAAGCCGCCAGCCAATTGAACCTCCACCTAATACTCAGCAGCTTACTGACGCACTGACGAACTACTTACGAACTTGCTACTGACGAACTACTGACGTTGCTAGCCACGAGTCGGGTTTATTTACTTAACAAAAAAAAAAAAAAATGTAAATTTTTATTTCTATTCAATATAGATTCAATTCTGGACAAAATTGTTTTGGATATACGATAAATACTGAAGATTATTTTGCGTATCTTAGTATCCATATAAAATGAGAAATATTTATTCGCACAGTATACTAATAAAATAATCATAACTAATTTGTATATTTTTGTTTAAATGCAGTTTTAAATGTCGGTTTAATGTTTTTAATATTTTTATTTATTATGTTAATATTGTTATTAATATTGATTCTATTTTTTGTGTGAAACTGTAATAGTGCGTATTTTGTTTATTAATCAATATAGGCGCAATGGCCAGGTTTTGAACTCTCCCATGGCCGTTGTGATTCAAGAGATGGTGGCCTGCGAGGTTTCCGGTGTTCTGTTCACATGCGATCCTCTCATCAACAATCCATCCAAGATCACAATAACTGCTAACTACAGCTTGGGAGAGGTAATGCTGCAAACCTAACCTATATACAACGGATTCCGTAATTAATTTTTGAATACCTTATTTGTATAGTTAAAATTTCATATTAAGTCTTCGTATTACCATTTCCATCGATTATCATGTCTGCCAAATATACTGATATTGTTTTTAGTTATATTGGAATTAATCTACTTTTAAAAATTTAAACTCTATGGTTTTAAAATCATTCATCTTACACATTGAAAAATAAACCTGTTATTAAATTGACACATTACAAAATAATATAATTATTTTTTAATTTTTTTTTTTTTTCCAGTATTTATTTTAATTGTATTTAATTTTTTATATTAAGTTTAATAATTTTAAATGGTATTATACATTTTTTAAACTTGCATATTTTCTATAAAATTCAATATTTTTAAGTCAAACGATTCGAATAAGAGACAACGACAGAATGACAAAAGAATCAAGAATCATTCTTGGAGTTATACAGGATATGTTAGAGAAGATTCACTCGTAAATAAAATCATAAATGAATTTCAGATTTTAAATGACTAAAAATATTAAATGCAATGTATTAAATGCGTTTAGAGCGTCGTCTCTGGATCAGCAGAACCTGACACGTGGGTGCTCCAGAGGAAGGACAACGAAAGGCCGCAGTTGCTGACGACAGCGATTGGAAACAAACAGCACAAGATTATCATGCAAGGTGAGGTTTGATTTAATTTGATTGGGGTTTAGTGGCACAAGGGCCAGAATTGGCCATGCTGCGCCAAACGACAGTACCTTTGAAATTCTTGTAAAAGGTAATAGTTAAAAGCTAAAATGTCGGTTGCTAGAACAGGTAAAATTCAATAAGAAGTAAAATCAGATAAATAATGAATTAAAATTCATATAAAATCTATTAAAAGTAGTGCTGTGAAACATTATCAAGTAAAGAGAAAGTAAAATACACGGACTAAATCAAGATAAAATGGTGCAACACAGAAATTTTATATAAAAGGCATAAAACCAATCTTTACAAGAAATAAAAATAGATTAGTAATGGGGAGGGTGGGATGCTCACAACCGAAGAGGTTGAGACGGATTCTATTATATCTTGAGCATTCAACTAAAATATGTTCGATGGACGTACAAGGTGAGGATATCTGAATCAAACTGCATTGAAAATATTTAATTACTCTTACCAGAGGAGGGGAGTATGCCAAACAAACTTCCTTTTTTTTTTCCCGATTCCTGATTCCTACCATAATTTTTTGTACCATGATCTTTAATAATGTATTTTAACTTGGGAAATAATTGCAATTAATGATTTAAATGATTAATGATTTAAATTTGGGAAATAAATGCAAGGACTTTTATTGAACTGTAGTGTGCAGATTGGGCAACCAGACTGTAACTGGGTGTGGTTGAGTTGAGATACTTGAGACACAGGTTCGAACTTTATTTACACACACAAACACCACATCCAATTAGAGACATAGAATATTTAACACATTTAAAGACAGATAATTATAAATTTATGGAAGAACTCCACTTCTAAGTCGAAAACCAGACACTCGGATATGCGCAGGGTGTGCGAAAGATACTTTTTCTCCGTGTGAGAGTCTGTAGGTCAACTAATGTGTCAGGTTGGGCTAAATATATTTCCCTTCGGATGATGAGAGACTATAAACTAAGCGTTTCTCAGCGGGAGCGCAGCTAGACCTGTATTTCCTCTCGAGTGAGAGTCTCGGGGCCGGCTGAACATTTCTCCTGAATGCCACGGGAGGCGCACTTGCCAGTGTGAAGGAAGAAGCACGGTTACGGACCTTATATATATTTAAAAAATAATTTTTTCATAACAATGTAGTTTTTCAACTTTAAAGATATAATATTTCCACTCACTTTAAAGGCATACTTGTACTCTAAATTTCTTATCAAAAATATATATGCTCTAAAAATAATCTGTACTAAATTAACATGTAGAAAAGTAACTTGTATAAGTTCCTCTTTCAAAGTAAATTGAATTTGTATGAACTATAAATAAGCTTAATTATTCTGTTAAAGTATCTCTCACTTTTTTTTTTTTTTTTTTTTTTTTTTTTGTAATTTTATCGTTGGGTTTCAACTGAGGCAAATATTTCAGAATTAGTTATTAAATTTTGTACACACTTATGCTTATTTACTTGAATTTGTAAACTATTTCCGCATCAGATTCTGGCGGCACTGTTACTGAAGACATTGGTGATGATTTACGAAATGAAAGCTGTTTACCTGTGAAAGCCGTTGAAAACCTAGGACAAGTAGCAATCAAAGTATGTAGTGTTGAGATTTTTAAAAAACTATTTGTGTGATTTATGTTCATGATAGAGAAATTTTGTTATGTATTTTTAATTCGCACACTGATATAGTAACTGAGGAAATTCAATACGTAAAATATTAAAATGTATTTTAAATTTTATGAAATACTATTATATATTAGTATACATTAAATATTATTATTATTTATTATATATTATAACTAATATTATAAATTTTCTACTTTATTTTATTTACAATAACATAATTAATGGCACCAGTCAGTTTTAAAAGTTAAGTCTGAAGGCAATAAAAAAAATTCCAGATATTTTTATTTAATTGAAAATAATTAATTTTTTTTTGTTGCAATTTTTGAAATGAAAAAGTAAGTACCACAGGTTTCGGGTTTGTAGTGGTTCGGAATCGGGGCGGGCCGTAGGTCCCGGTCTCATATGACCATAGAGCGTCACAGAGCCCAATCAGACTTCTTCTCATCCACATTATTCCCAAACTGTAAAGGTGTAACTCAGCTCTAGGAACAGTGACATGGTATGGTGAAGTAGTAGTAGTAGTAGTATAGTACAAATAGCAATTATATCTTTTTTTTTTTTTTCAGATAGAGCAGTTCTGCAGATCTGCAAGAGACATAGAATGGGGCATTTTGAATGACAACCTGTATATATTTCAGGTGAGAAGTAAGAAAAATGTACCTCGAAGTGATATAATTCTATTTTTAATTCATTTCATGAATGAATTATTTTTAATTCATTTTTTATTTGCTTCAGTCACGTCCAGTTACAAACGCAACTGCAGAAACAGACTATGAAATTAAACACGAATTCGATGCACCGTTGAGATGCGAAAACGAATATTTTACAGTAGCCAGCATTGGGTAAGAAAATTTATCACTTAAAAATTCAAATAATTATTTAAAATCATTTATTTATGTTAAAGAATTTAATGACTTCAAGATTCATTGTTAAATATTTATATTTTTATTGTGAATATATTTGAATTATGTACATAATACACTAATGCAGAAAATTACGAATTTTCTTTTCTGTAACATGAGATTTGCACTGATCTTTTTTTTTTTTCAATAAAATTTTATTTTACAAAATACTAACTGTTTCTTACAAATAAATATGTTGAAATATTTACAGGAAATCATTAAAATACCGCATTTACAATTGTTTTCAGTTTATGTTGTGAGTAATATTAACTGTAATTTTTTTTTTTATCTGTAAAAAATCTGAATAATTTTTACTGGTATTAAAGAAACAGCTAAGCTTACTTAGTTGTTGTTGTATCCCTCATGGAAGGAGAGAAGGGGATTGCGGCTTCTGTTGTGATGGAGCACCCTTAGGTAGAAGACTGACTGGGCTCCGTATACCTGAAGAAGGAAGGGAGTGCCTTCCGGGAGGACTTTTAGTGGGAATTTCTCCACAATTTCTTGCCCTACGTATCATAGGGCGGAAAACCCGAAAAACTCCCATCAGGTAGTCCGACTCACGAGGCTAGATGTTGAGCATCACAAACGCAATCGAGTTTCATCATTTTTTGAAAAAGTGTCAACAGCAAATCCGCCAACGGATTGAACTTCCGCCCTAACACTCACTAACGGCACACGTTGCCACTGAGCCAAGAGTCAGACAGACATTGAAATGAAGAATGTTCAAAGAATTCCTATCTTCAATCGACATGTTGTATGTACATTGTAATGTTGTAAGAACTTTAGTATTCCCCATGTATTAGATAAGTTTTCTACCAAATCAGAATACAAATATCTAATTCATGGCATCGTTCTCCAGTTTTTGGTCTTTCTTCAGTTGTAACATTTTTGCAGTGCATCATTCTACTCATTATCAGTTCATGACGAATATTGCAGGCATTTCCAACTTCAGTCAACATCATGCCATGCTCATTTTAATGTTGTAAGAACTTTAATAACCGTTTATTCATTGTAAAATGTGGGCTGAAAAGTTCATAGGCTGACACATAGATGGTGCAATATTAGTATGTGAGTTATAGCATTTTTAGTGTTCATCACGTGCAGTCCACTCGACTGACTGTCGATTGGATTCCGGTGTGAAATGATGGAGCCATGTTTCATCCATTGTCACATATTAACGCAAAAATTCGGGTTTATTACGATTGAACAGCTCCAAACACTGCTTAGAATCCTCAATTCGTTGTTGTTTTGGGTCGATTGTGAGCTCGCTTGGCACCCACTTTGAACAGAGCTTTCGCATATCCAAATAATCATTCACGGTATGACCAACACGTTCCTTTGATATGTTTAGGGTCTCAGCTATCTCAATCAACTTCACTTTACGGTTATCAGAAGTTATTTTGTGGGCTTTTTTGATGTTTTCGTCGGTAACAGCCTCTTTGGGGCGTGCATCGTCCTCGGTGCTCATTTCGCCTCGTTTAAATTTAGCAAACCCCTTCTCTACGGTTGATTTTCCTGGTGCAATGTCCAAATAATGTTTATCAAGCCAAGCCTTGGCTTCAATAGTATTTTTTTTCGCCAAAAAGCAATGCTTTATTAACACACACGAAATTCCTTTTTATCCATTTTTTCAAACTAACAAAAGTTGCTTCACTAAAAATGCTATAACTCACATACTAATAGTGCAACAGCTGTCAAATTTATACACGTGTCTTTTGAAGGTTAGGCCTAACTAAAACTCATATGGAGATAATACTAGTAGAGCCATCTATGTGTCAGCCTAAACTTTTCAGCCCATCTGTTTTAAAATTTATTCCAAATCAGAATGCTGGGCCTGATTGGCCGAGTGACCAGCGCTCTGGCGCTCGGTACCACAGGTTTCGGGTTCGAGTAACGGCGGTGCCATGGACGCTTGTTAGAGGTTCGGAATCCACTTTAATCTGTAGGCCCCAGTCTGTTTAGCCAAGTGGGCACAAGAGGATCGTTGAGCGACAAACCAAACCAAATCAGAATACTAATATCTAACGTAGGGCACCAGTCTCCATTTTTTTATCTTTCTTCAGTTGTAACATTTATGCAGTTAACTGTTTTTTAAAAACATATTTCCATTTTTCTCATTATAAATTTACGAAGAATTTTGCAGGATTTCCAACTTCAGTCTATATATCATGCCCTGATCATTGTAATGTTATACGAACGTTTGTTTTGCCTATTCATTACATAAGTTTCTAATATATTGATTGCACTGTTCTGCAGTTTTGAGTCTTATTCAGTTCTAACAATTTTTTCCAGTACATCATTCTGTTCAATATCAATTCATTGCAGTACATCATTCTGTTCAATATCAATTCATTGCAATACATCATTTTTAGCTAACTGCTGCTTTTACCATTATTCTCCATTTACTAAAAACAACAATTATTTATTTTATTAATTATTAATAAAGTTTTTAAATTAATCAAAAACAAATATCTGCTTACTACGATCCAATATTGTAGTTCAACAACAACTATTAATTAAATTATTGATTAATAAATTATTAACTTAATTCATTAATCTCTAATGCACTTAACAATGTATGTAATGTCTTCAGAATTTTTTTTTTTTTAATGGAATTTTGTAAACTTAATATTTTTAGGGAAGTTACACCACGTCCTACTTCTATTTTGGGGCTAGATATTGTTACTAAATACTTCTGCATTTATTTCTTGGTAAGAATAATCTTGTTTATCTAACAATTTGAAGATACAGAATGTTTTATCCGTACGTAAATATTTTATCTTTTTTAGAGAGAAGCATTAAAAAAGGCTTTGGCGAAAATATTTTCAAGAGTAATTACTTTTTAACGGGTTTACTTTCATTCCATAATCGTTTAATGATGACAGTTGTGGAGGTAAGTAAACCATTGATCTAAATTTTGTGCTTTGTATAAAATGCTTTGTAATTATACTTTATTTTTTACACAGCCATATGATTTGAATTCCAGCTGATATCTATGGAAGACTTTGGAAGCCCTTATTCAAATGCTCTTATGATGGGTGTTTTTGGACGAATTTTAGATGATCCTGACAGTTAACCAAGTCTGAAGACAAAGGCCCCCATCCCGGTGTGGCACTATGCAATTACTCGGTTAGAGTAGAGAAGTTTAACCGACGGCCGGGAGCATCTCAATGCTTCTCGTGCAATCTATTCCATCATTCTTCCAAGAATTGCTGAAAGGACTTCACTATTAAAAGTCACGAAAATGCCTCTGAAATCGAGATTGAAAGCTTACTGGGTATTGTAATATATATTTACCGCTCTTACGTTAGCTTTAATAATTGTTGTTAATCTAAAAACTAGTATATCTGTAATATGTATACGAGTATATATATGTTTAGGGTCTGATGGACAAGTGGCTAGCGCTCTGGCACTCCGTACCACCGGTTTTGGGTTCGAATCTAAGAGGTGCCATGGATGTTAGTAGATGTTCGGAATCCACTTTAAACCTTAGGTCCCGGTCTAACAGGATCATAGAGTGTTACAGGGTCTGCCCCTTGGGTAGTGCTAAAGGAGCAATAGTGGTGCAGCCCTTGTTTATGACATAAAGATTAATTGTCTCTGTATTGCCAGCCTATTAGAACAACAATTAAATATATATAAAATATATATACAAGTGGGCTGAAAAGTTGGTAGACTGACACATAGATGGCGCTACTAATATTAAATCCATATGATATTTAGTTAGCCCTAACCTTCAAAAGACACGTGTATCAATTTGGCAGCTGTTGCACTATTAGTATGTGAATTATAGCATTTTTGGTGAAGCAACTTTTGTTAGTTTGAAAAAATGGATGAAAAGGAATTTCGTGTGTTAATAAAGCATTGCTTTTTGGCGAAAAAAAATACCATTGAAGCCAAGGCTTGGCTTGATAAACATTATTCGGACTTTGCACCAGGAAAATCGACCGTAGAGAAGTGGCTTGCTAAATTTAAACGAGGCGAAATGATGACCGAGGACGATGCACGCAGTGGACGCCCCAAAGAGGCTGTTATCGACGAAAACATCAAAAAAGTTCATAAAAAATTTCTGATAACCGTAAAGTGAAGTTAATTGAGATCGCTGAGACCCTAAAGATATCAAAGGAACGTGTTGGACATATCGTGAATGAATATTTGTATATGAGAAAGCTCTGTTCAAAGTGGGTGTCAAGCGAGCTTACAATCGACCCAAAACAACAACGAATGGATGATTCTAAGCAGTGTTTGGAGCTGTTCAATCCCGAATTTTTGGCTCGATATGTGACAATGGATGAAACATGGCTCCATCCTTTCACACCGGAGTGATTTTAATGTTATTAAGATCAAAAACTGGAGATCCACGGTCCAAATAGGAAAACAGCCTGGCTGGATCTTTTAAAGAAGGCCCACAACGGGGTGACGAGCCAGTTATGACGATGATTACCTAAAGCAGTCTCCAAACTACGGCCCGCCAGTGCCATCAATCCGGCCCGCGACAGCGAATAGCTTATTGTTGCTGTAATAAGTTGGATAAACAAACACATTAAAACACTAGAAATTCTAGATAATGGCAGAAAAATTAAAACGATTTTGGCCCTTGGTGGTGTAAACAGTATGGCCCTAGGGCTGGAAAGTTTGGAGACCTATGATCTAAGGTATGTTTAATGTCCAAAGAAAGAACAAGTATTTTTTTTAAATGACTTTCGGGTAAAGTATTTTAAATACGAATGTGACATCATTAGGTTAAAGTGACTATCCAATGTTATTTATATCCAATTTTAATCATCATTTGCTCCAAATCTTTTTCAATTATAATTTTTTTTTTAAAATCTTCGAAATCTTTTTCATCATCCGTAATTTGTAGAAAGGGATCTAGCAAAGACAGTTCTCGATTGATTAAACACTATAGAAGCTAGCAGCTGCTTGAGCAAACGGTTCGCACCCTACCAAAACAATTCAGTCTCGATTTGTTGGATTTTAACATAAACAACGGATGCTTATGTAAAAACAAAAGAAAGAAAAAAGAATCCCTAACTGTTTCAAACAAAACATATTCAAAATTCTGACGTCACTCCTTAGCAAAAATACTCGTGATCGCCTGGCAGCCCATTATTGGACAGAAAAATAAATTGTTGAAATTCGAAGAACCAATCGGAGACGATCTCTTTTGGTTTCGAATTCTTCTGTCCGGAATGAAGCCATTATCCAATCTACCTAGATAGCGTTCTCTTTCAAATTTCTATTATTAAATCTATTTCCATATTATATTATATTTCTCATTAATTATTGTCTTCTATTTTGTACTATTGTATTATATATTCACCTTCATCAATTGTTTCCATAAAAGTAAGTTTCATTTAAATATTAAAATTTTAGTAATTTAAGTATTTTTTTTCTCAATTCCTACTATTAGTTTACACTCTCCCTATATATATATTTGTTCAAATTTTTAATCGTTCTTATAAAATCCTTTTTATTCATTCACTCAAGTTCAAATACATTTTTGAAACTTGCAGTGGATGGCACTGGATGTTAATACAGTTTTTCAAATATTAATTCATTTGTTAAATTTAATTAATTAATTTTAGTTTTAAATGGGAGAAAAAAAAAATAGAAAGGAAATTCGCTTTCTAATTTGCCACTTAATAGTGATTCTGTCATATGTATATGCATATTTATATTAATTGTAATTATTTAATAAAAAGTAACTAAAATAAATTTTCTTTGTTAAGTAGGAACTGACTTAAAAATTTTTTTCTATATTACTTGTTTATTTTATTGTTGTTTTTTAGGAAGTAGTTTATTTTATTGTTGTTTTTTAAAGGAAATTCGCTTTCTATTTTGCCACTTAATAATGTGATTCTGTAATATGTATATACATATTTATATTAATTGTAATTATTTAATAAAAGTTACTAAAATTTTCTTTGTTGACTTAAGTAGGAATTGACTTAAAATTTTTTTCTATATTACTTGTTTATTTTATTGTGGTTTATTACATATACCACAGATCTTATACAAGACAACTTGTATACGATGGTGTAATTACAAGCTAGGTAATGCTAAATGTATAGATCATAAAAAGAGATTTATTAATATAATGTATTTTATAGAATGTTTTATTAAATTGCAGTGCACCAATCCATATACAAGGCATGTCTTGCATTACTGTTTCAAGGCACATTCATGTTGGGGGAAGCCAACAGTTTGAAAATTTTTCATTAATACAGCATGTGCTTATAATGAAAACGAAACTGAATTTGATTTTTTCACACCTCTAGGATCTGTTGCTGTCGCTTCTGCTGGCACTAGAACCACATTTGCCCACCTGGCCCATCTAAATTGCTATACCAGTTGTATAAAAAGGAAATTTACACTAATAATTACTGATATTTTTTATATAAGGATGTATTTTATTTTCACAGTTGATTTTGTGAAATTTAAATTTAAAAAAATACAGCTTTTAGAAAGCAAATATATTTTTTGCCAAAATTAATAATTTTTCAATTTATCTAACATCTGTGGCAAATTTTATTTCATTAAATAACTTTGAGAAAATTTAATTAAATGATTAATTTTAGTTAATATTCTTTAATTAATTCCGCTATATTTTTATTGGTCTTTTTTTTTTTTATTTGAGACATACATGAACAAGTTAATGGATCCTTTTAAGTATTTAAGTGACTCATCTCTTTTTTTTTTTTTTTTTTTTTTTGTAATGTTAAATTTTTCTCAATTTTATATTTGTTAAAATATTTATCTAATCTTATATTACTTTTAACATAAATTTGTTGTCTTTCTGAAATTTAAAAAAAAAAATTATTGATTTTTAATATTATTTTAATTAGGCAGACACAAATAAAATGTGTATAAAGATCACAATCATTTCATTGTGGATACTATTTGTTGATCAATATTCATGCAGAGATGAATTGAGAGATAAAGATCGCTGTGTGTAGAGATTTGAATAAGAGAGACCTGTTGTCCTCTTCATAAAGCTTTTAATGAGTGCCTGATGTGCAAACAAGTAGAAAGTATTATAAGTACCAAAATTTCTACAAAAAACAATGCAGGAAATCCCAGGATGACCATGAAATTGACAGCTGAAAGATGGAATTGTAACCAACAAGGTAATATTTCATTTTTCTATGGGAATTTTGTAACCTATGCAATATTATATATAAAAGTAAACAATTTTTGAAAGAAAGATAATTGAATTCTTATATTTATAAAAGAATTTGAACTCCCAAATTGAAAAGTTATACACATGCAAACACAGCTGGGCTTCTTCCATTACTATTCATTCATTTACTAAATGCTAATTTATTTTAATACTATGTCCAGTTAAAATTTTTAATGTGTTCTTCAATAAAATTAAAGTTTTCAAATATAATTATAAATATAGTTGTCAGTGTTTTTTAAAAATCTACAAGCAGTTATTAAAATAACTTTGCATGAACGTCTATTCCAATGTGTAATTAGTGCACATAACGCTCGGCCAAAACACTTGTGCTGTTGAAGAATGTGTTGATATCTCTTGAAAGCAAAGATACCACTTCAATGGATTGGCCATCATATTCTTCCAATTTCCATTCCAATTCTTCCATATACACATCACTCAATAAGTCTCCGGTCTAGTTAAAAAAACAAATTTTTTTTTTAGAAATTCGACTTTATTCATTAGAGAGTAATTCATAGAGTATTATTCAGTAATTCTTCAAGAGTAATTCATTCATTCCAACTCCCTATTTATTTTTTTCGATACCTTTTTTGTAGAGCGATTTGTCTTTGCTCTTAAAATAGGCCTCGATTTCGGCAATCACCTTCTTGCCCTGGAGCATCTTTCTTATGTCTACAAAAAGCCGATAGTTGGGGGTGGCTTTGAGATATGGAGAGTACTGTGGGCGGGTAAGCAATTCGATCCATTATGATACGGGGCATCGTCTTGGTGAAACAGTACTTTTTTTTTCTGTTCTTAATTTCTACACTCAATCTATCCAATAATGCTATGTAATATTCGATATTGATAGCTTTATCTTTCTCGAAATAGTCGATGAACAAAATACCATGTGTCCCAAAAAATGAGAGTTTTTGGTCGCTTTGGACGACTTTCACTGGCTGCAGTCCACTCAGCTGATTATTATTTTGATTCAGGTCTGTAGTAGTTATCCCTGTTTCATCCATTGTCACATATAGATGTAAGAAATCATTTTTTTATCTCGCTTGAACAGCTCCAAACAACGCCCTGAATCATTAACGCATTTTTGTTTTTGGTCCTGTGTGAGCAAACCCACACACTCACTTCGAAAGCAACTTAAGCATGCTCAAATTTTCATATAAAATTGTAAACACATTACCCTCCGATATCTTTAAGGTGACAGTTATCTCATACAACTTCACTTAAAGGTCTTTAAAACTATTTTGTGAACTTCTTTTATGTTTCAGGGAACAACTGCCCTGAAACATAAAACATGGGGTGAGCAGAGCTTTCAGTATCATTGGTCTCTGATGCAGTGTCTCCATAACTCTTATGAAGCCACTGTTTGGTTTCAACAGCTTTTTTTTTCCCATTAAAAAACAATATTTAATCAACATACGAAATTCTTTTTTATCCATGGTTTTGAAAATTACAAAACTTAGGAGTACACTAAAACTACTGTAATTATCTGTAAACTAATTATCAGAATGCCATGTAATTTTGACATGTTTCGTTAGAAGGATGCTACTATCCAGAAATCGTATGGGTCTTTCAACGGTGTTGCCATATATGTATCAGACAGGAGACTTATTGAGTGATGTGTTATAACGTGTGGGATGCTTTGGGAAGATGTGTATCCATTGAAAATATTGATTGTAGAATGGGGGAAACTTGACTCTCAACAATGGTTAGATAATCTAATGTAGGGTATGGTGGTGCTCCCCGGGAACGTCTTTAAGACGGCTAAGAGGTCCACCATCCCCTGTGGGGACGCTCGCTTTATGCGGGTTCCACGCCACGCTGAATAACCTTGGGCTGTCGTGGCGATTTGGTTATTCAAATTCCGTGTGCCTTCGGGCTGGTCGGGTTATTCTAATTGACTATACCTCTTACTGAGGGATACTCATTTTTTTTTCTCCTTGGGAAGATAGACATTTATACCAACATAACTCTTTTAATTTTTTTTTTTTTTTGGAAGGGATCAAAGAGGTAAGTTTTTTTTTTTTTTTTTTTTTTTAAATAGTGTAATTGCAGTTTTGCCCGATTCAACGAATGTTGATAGTTTTAGTTTGCTATTTGGTTGATTCTGTAAGTGCTTCCTATTTTAATGTTTAAGGAAACCTAAGGTGAGAGGTAAATCAGTTTTACATTGCATTCATTCTCCTGTCCCATTATATTTTTCTGTGTGACAAAATATAGGAAAATATACACCCAAGCAACGCTAGATAAATAGCTGATCCACTATAAATGCCTGCATACGAAAATTATACAAACACAGTTAAGGCTCTCTTTTTTTGCCTTTTTTTTTTCCAGGGATATTGGATTTATGCTTTTTTAAGAAAATTTGGGCTGTCACTCTCTTTCAGACTTTTACAAGTAAAGAAAATGTAAAGGTAATCAATCCGGAAAAGAACTATTTGAAGGGAAGATATTTTTCTCATTTAAAAAGTTTCTAATTTATTTCATTTTCTTTTCTCTTTTCAAAGTGCAAAACTTTTCTAGAACTATTTATTTACACCAGGGATGCACAGATCATGATCTGAATGTATCAGAACGTTGCTTTTTGCCACCATTTATCTGTTGAATATTTACCGTTGGTTGAAGTCGGATCTTTCCCTTGCATCAGGAATGTATCAGGCCATTTGATGAAGATCTTATTGCCATTTGATGAAGATCTTATTGGTCTGATTTGACTGTTACTTTTCATTCGAATTTTGCCTTTTTAGTTGGAACGATGTTCTTTAAAGTAGCCATATTTGAAGTCAATTGTGGACTTGGTATTACTGTCAAGATTCCGTTATATAGTGTCTCAGGTATTTGACACAGTTACGGATTTTTCATTCGAATTTAGACTGTTATAGATTTTTCGAAAATAGTTTTTAGTTGGAACGATGTTCTTTATAAGTAGTAACCTGATTAATAGTAAGGTAGTCAAGATTCCGTTTTATAGTGTCTCAGGTATTTGACACAGTTACGGATTTTTCATTTCGAATTTAGACTGTTATAGGTTTTTCGAAAATAGCTTTTTAGTTGGAACAAGTAGTATATTAATAGTTTTGCATCATGTTTTGCAAGAAATCGTCCATTCTTGGGAAGAGACAGTTGTCAGTATATGGAATCGCATTCAATTTCCAATAATCGATGCACAAATGTGTCGTTTCAATAAGTTTCGGGACTAAAACATATGAAAACGGTGAAGCATATGATGATTCGCATTCTTCTATAATACCATTAACTAGAAGTTTATCCAGTTCTTTTTTAAATGATGTCATATGATATGGTGGTAATGAAATAGGAAGGTTGTTTCCTGTATTACAGTTGTGCTGAATCTTGGGACTTGCTTCTTCCCCTGGTTGAAATATATCCGAAAACTTTCTAGTAAATTATTGAATTGTGTACTCTATTCTGTGGAAAGATCTTCTCAAATGCATTGATTTTATATCAACATCCACTTTAAGTACCTCTAAAGTTTCGAATGTATCTTCAGTGAATTCAAAACTTCTCTTAAAATTATTGGTGAAATACTGATTGTTGTTTGCAGCATGCAAAGTAATTCTAGCTTTGCCAGTCAGTTCCTTAAAGAGTTCTATTTATTTCGCTGTTTGAAAAGCAAATAATTTAGTTTGAATTAAATGTCCTTCAAATTCGATATTTACTTGAGGGTTTCTACTTCTGTTCTTTTTTATGTGCCACCAATCAGCGTGACATTAAGAACTGTGTTTTCAAATTTTACATCTTTCATTTAGATGAAGGTATTTTATTTCTTCTGCAATTAAAAAGTTGTTCGAAATTAGCAAATGCAACATGCACAAAGTTGTACTATTTGGAAGTCCTTTGACTCCACTTTCTCAGGTAGTGAGCCAGACGGACATTTATGCTTGTTTACTCCTACTTTTCCACATCTATAACAATTTACTTGACGATGACTGTCGTATTGAATTTTGTGTGTACACTCAATTTACTGCCGCCAGCATAGGCCTAATCTTAAATGCTATCCTATGCCTTAAATGGATATTTTTTTTTTAAGGAATTGGAAACATAAATATCTGAGGATTTGATTTCTTCAGTTGTCTGGTTGTCTGCATTGGAAAAAAATGGATGCCAATAGAAAGTGCATTTACATGATACCAACTTGTACCGATTGCTCTGGTAAATTTGTTCTTAAACAAATGAAGCGTTTCTCCATGGCGTAAGAGCTCTGACGAGCTGCCGCTATTCAGAAGTGGTTGTCCTGACTTACGCAGTATTAAGGGCGCTGTTCATAGAAACATACCAACCTCCGCCACTAAAGTGACTTAGTCGCTTTCAGGGGTTGTTTGGGGTGCGGGCGATGTTAATCTCTTTACAAGGGTTTTGCCACAAAACTCGCCGGGGTTAATGTCGTGCCCCGACGGTACTGCAATGAGGAAGGATGACCCGAATTCAATCATTTGGTGACTGAATGCGGTGCTCGAAACGTGTTTGAGAATAGATTTTAAAGGAGTAATTGGTTTATTTCTGACTAATGTCTTGATTAGGGGATGCTTTCCCCATCAACTTGTCACTCAAGTAAGAAATTCATCTTAAACTTGATGAATGCTCACAAAAAGTGGTCGATTTCTTTTTCACTATCCAAAATCGACATTTCCTTATATTTCGTCAGAATAAAAAGCAACCGATTTGATTTGATTTGATTGACTCATTTTGATCTGGTTATTTGCATCTGTCAATGTTATCAAAGATTAAATTTTGCTAACATGATTTTTGTAATGTGTTGTATAGTTCTTCATATCTAGATATCTAGCTCATCTCCTTTTAAAAGCTCATATTGCAATTCTCTAAGCCCATTCAAAATTTACGGCATTAAGGAAAAATTAATTTTCCATTTTCACCTTTTCCGGATTGATTACCTTTTACACTTGCATAAACCTGAAAGACGGAGACATCGCAAATTTTTCAAATTGCATAAATCCAACATCCTTTGAGAAAAGGCACATAACCCTTAAGCCCGAGAAATTTTAAATATAAAAATAATTTCTGGTCTTAAAGGGATAAAAGACAGGCTCAACGATGTTTGCAAATTTTTCGTTTGCGGACATTTACAATGAAACCCAACTGTTTATCTGGCGTTGCTCGGGTGTGCGTTTTCCTATATTTTGTCAGATCAGAGAATGTGTAGGACAGAAGAATTAATGCAGTGTCAAACAGATTTGCACTCTCTCGTCTTACGTTTCCTTGGGTGGCATTGTTAGGACATTAAGTTGGAGGCACTTACAGAATCAACCAAATAGCAAACTAAAACTATCAGCAGTCACTGAATCGGACAAAACTGCAATTACACTGTTTTGAAAAAAACAAAACTTTACCTCATTGATCCCTTCCCAAAAAAAAAAAAATTAAAAGTTATGTTGGTATAAATGTCTATCTTCCCAAGAAGAACAAAAAATGAATGTCCCTCAGTAAGAGGTATAGTCAATTAGAATAACCCGCCCCGCCCGAAGGCACACGGAATCTGAAAAAAAAAAAAAAAAAAAAAAAGCTATTCAAAGAGTTGTGTTGGTACAAATGTCTATCTTATTGTGGAGGATAAAATGCCCATTCTACAATCAACATCTCTTTCAGTTGCTGAGTGAAAATAACGGATATACAATCAATCCCCCATAGTTATAATTCCACTATCTAAGAATTATTTATTGAAGAAGGGAGAATATTGTGGCTATTTCCTAGAAGAATGTCCTCCTAATACTTATAACTCTACTTTATCTTTCTTACTAATTTCAATTTTTAATAACACTCATAAAAAAAAAACATGAAATTTTTAATTGGTGAATTTTTAGATGACATGAGATCGAAAAAAAAAAAAAACTCCTTACGTGTATCTAATTCTTATAATTTTTGTATAAAATTGGTTAGGTAATGTATGAAAGCTAATTTTTGGTTAAGAAATTCCCACAGAAAAATTAAATATTGTATTGATCTTATAATTCCCCTTTTAGCTGTCAATTACAAGGTCATTCTTGGTGGTCTTCATTTCAAATCTACTGGATGCAGATTTCATTTTCTACTGGTTTTCATTTTTTTGCAGAAATTGTGAACTTATTATGTCTCGTATTCTTTTGTACATCAGACATTCGTTAAAAGATTTATTAAGTTAAAGATATGATCTGCTAAAATTTTAAATTTTCATTTATAATGCACGAAAAAGAACGGTTTGAACTTTAAATTTATTGAAAAATTTTCAATGAAACTAAAAAATAACTATTTTTTTTATTTAATGAAAATTTTATTAAATTAGTATCTCCTATTAAAAGAGATGAGAAGACTTAAAAAACAATTATTTTGTGTAAATTAAGTTTTACATTTATTTTGATTGCAATGATCCGGTGTCTTAAATAAAAAAGATAAAAACACGACAGATAAGAACAAAATTTTTTATTATCATTATATTACAACTTTTTTTCAAAAAACTTTCTGGCTTTAATTTAAATGGCTAATTTTTATTAATTTAGTTGGAATCATGTTTGAAAGAAAATATAAATAAATGAATTTGAAAATTATTATAATTTTAAAATATTGCAGGGAAAGTTTATGATGTTAAAATTGCCACAGATATGATATACTAAAATTTTAAATTTTCATTTATAATGTACGAAATAGAGCTGTTTGAACTTTAAATTTATTGATAAATTTTCAATGAAACTAAAAAATTACTTTTTTTTTTAAAAATGAAATGAATTTTTTTTTGTAAAACTAAAAAATAACAATTGATATAATTTATTGAAATATTACCAATGTGTAAAGCAGGAAATAAACTAGTGTGCAAAACTTAGCAGCTTTTCTGATTTTGACATAATTAAGAGGGAGACATGAAATTTATACTATAGAGGCAACAGTACGTATAGGATGAAAACATTATTGTAGCCGACATATGAATTGTACGTATGCATTTTGGAACAAAGCAGACAAAAAGATTTATCAATAGAACAATTCAATTATCAAGCCGTTCTTACTTCAAGAAGAGTTGCCATTTTCAAGGATCATCTGGTGTTCTCAGGAGGATAGGATCGGATCTTGCTGCCAGGCGTCTCCCCAAAGCACCCCACACATGTTTAAATCGAGGGAGTATTCTGCAGATATCCTCACTTTCTAGAAGGTCTTCAACAGCGGTGGTCATGTGTGAACGTACATTGTCGTCCACAAAAATAAAGTCTGGATCAATAGAACCTCGAGACTGACGCACGTGTAAGGAGGATAATTTCATCACAATAATGATCTCCTGTAAGTGAGCCGCTGTCGTAAATACAGAGCTCCGATCGTCCATTTAACTTATTGCCTCCCCATACAAGCACTCCAGGACTTCCTTTCCCTGATGTTCATGAGATGTGTTCACTGGTGCTGAGAAGCATTGCCCAGACTGAAACGACTCTCCTCAATAATCAATAAACAATCTCTCTCAACTCCATTGATAAGATGTCCAGTCTCTGTGTTCTTGACACACCTGTAAACGATGCCGCCGGTGAGCTGCTATTTATGATATCGTACGCAGCTGCTGAACGATATCGCCCGATGTCTGGTTCCGGTATCTTTTTCTCCTGTAGTACAAGATATACCGGTCATCACTTGCCATTGTTTTCTTCGGCCAACCTCCAACAGCTGTCATTTGGAAGGCTCTCCAATCTAAAGAAACTACCTCTGATATTTTATCCATTCCAAACTCTCGTTAAACTACAAACTTATCGAACATTCTACCACGTGTAAAGGCATCCTGGTGGTTTCCTGCAGCCATTAGGAACATACGATTTCACATTCACTTGCAGGGAAATGCATCCTCTTATTTAAATTGCCTTGGCACCGAACACGTGCATTCCACGCGTCCCCTCTGATGTTTGCATACGCATCACCTTTCTGCTGAGTTGTCTCTTCACTGTGCCAGGTGCAGAAAACCATAAGCAACAAATGCATTTTTCAACGTACAACTATGAAATTGTTGAATAAGTTTTGCATACTAGTGTATTTTGTGAAAAATTACCATTGTAAAGGGAAAAAAAAAAAGATATTGGTTAAAAATTATTGTTTTTAATTTTATGATAACATTTCAATTGCCCCTATTGATATTTTTCCCTGCTTTATATCTTAAATATCAGTTATCAATTTTTGGTGTCCTTTTTTGTTCAGTATTTTATAATCAGGTGGCAGTATCTTACATTAACAGGCGGGTACATTAATAATTGCAGCATGTCAAGCATCATCATCCGAGCAGCATACATTGCATACATTGTGTGTATATAGTATATATATGTAAATTGTAAATAGTATATATAATTGTAAATAATTTGTAAAAAGTATATATAATCGTAAATAATTTGTAAAAATAAATAATTGTAAATAATTTGTATTAATATTACAAAGATTTTGATTTCAGAAAAATTAAGGATCTACACTACACATTGCAGCACACTGTATTTAAACTACCAGAGTTATTTATTATAGGACAAAGATGGCCAAACCTTTTTGAGAGTGAGTGCCACTGTTTGAAAAAAAATATGTGCCACTGTTTTCCAACAAAAAAATTTATAAAAGGTGAAAAAAATTTTATTTATATGCTATTTATGGAATTTTATGCAAATGTTAATAAATAATTTTTTTTTTTTCATTTAGTTAAATGCATTTAAAAATAATAAAAACAAAAGTGGTTAATAAAAATTTTAAATGCATCAAATTTAATTCTAAATAATTATTAATATAATTATTGAATGGGGCTTTTGAATTTATAGTTATTTTTATCAACTCATCTACATAAAGATTTGTTCTTAAAAGATGCTAACAAAATTAGATGTTTCAGGTGCATATCAATTAATCTTGAACGATATTTTGATTTTATTATGTTTATAATAGAAAACATTCGTTCACAAACATGTTGATTTTATTATGCTTATACTAATAGAAAACATTTGTTCACAAACGTATGTTGATTCAAACCTACAACAATATCTGAAGTCAAATCTTGTAAATTCGGAAAATTGCTTATTTGTACAAAAATTTCTAAAATTTCAACATAACTAGAATCCAACATAAAATGCTTGTGCAATATAAATTGCTTATACATTGCCAAATAACCACCCTAAAATACAAGAAAACCCTCTTTGTTTAACAATATGTTTTATAAAGAAAGAAATTCCGGACAAAATTTGTAGTTTAATAAAGTTGAGTTGTTCTTGTTTCTTTTAGTTAAAAGTTAACATTCACTTAAAATGCTCTGAAAAGCGCAGTAGAACGAATAATTTTTTTGACAAAGTATTTTTATACATTTTACTAGAACAGTTTTAAAAAAACTGGTCATTTTGTTAATATTTTTATGGAAAATTCTTGAAATTTGTATGTATGTATATTTCGCAAGAAATAATCTTCACGTGCAAAAATATAATAGGTTGGTTTAAGATATTTTTATTATAGCATCTACTTTTAGAGTTTGTTAATTATCACGGGTAACACACAAGCGAATGAGTTTTAAAAATTAAATTTTCAAGAATTAACATTGCAATTTGCAAGAATAGGGGTGAAACAGTAACACAGCATATGTTAATACAGGCAATTACGGATCCTTATAGCAAAATTTGTTGAATTACGGTACAGAATAAAAGTTCATCATTTATGTTATTCAATGAATACTTGAGATAATGTTGAAATATTGCATTATATTTAATAAAACTTAACAACTGATAAAAACATTGTAACATTTTATCAAATATAGCATAAACAGTAGCGAGAGATTTTTAGCAAATGTAATGAAAACTTTTTTAACTAGAACATAAATTTTATGGTAAATTTTTTTATTATTTTTTAAAATAATATTTACAAATTACCGAATGTACAGATTGATTTTAAAGTATATGGACCCAAGTGATTCATTCTGCAAACATTGCATCGAAGCTAAATGCTTCTAAAAAAATTGCTAATAATTGATGATTGATAAAGTTGAAATAACTTTTTTAATTATTTAACTGCAGGTTACAATATCGAATCGATAATAATCATCATATTAATATAAAACTGATATATTTCTGCATTTAAGAAATGGTATATATATATATATATATATATTTTTTACCTTAATTTAGATGAACTATAAGAAAATTGTATTTTTTTAATACATTGGTTTTCACTACTTTGGCCATTATAAAAAAAAAAAATACATTTTTGTAAAAGTGTGATAAATCTCAGGGGTCAGAAAAACATTCAAGGCGGGCCGCGGGTTGGCCACCACTGGTGTAAGCATTTAATCCTCAAAATGCATCTGATTTGAAAGATGCCATCAGACATCAGGTTCAGCAGAAATTTTTCGCACATTGAACTGGAATACCATGTTTCTTGGTTTGTTTCCATTTAGTATTTTTAAGACTGAAAACAAACCTGTTCATTTTTCATGTTTATTCTATAAACTCCTATTTGATAAATATTTTTGACAAACTTCATTAAATTCCAACTCAATAAAAAATTTGCTATCACAATTTTTTTTTTTCAATTTATGGTAATAAATGTACCTAAGTTTATCATTGTCTTACTTATATATGCGATATATTGAGAAGTTAAGGTATTATATTTTATTTGACTGAGTTTTATTTCACCATAAAATAAGTTTATTTTAAATACATCCATAAAGACATGTTCTACAACAAAGCACTACTCTATCATCTCTTCTTTTCTTACTCTGAATATTTGAGAATCATTATATTTTGAAATAAATTTGATAAAAGATAGTTCAAGAAATACCGTCATTGGTAGTATTCAACTCGGCATGTATATATTTAACTTTTCAAAATATGAACTAGAAATATTTAATATAAATGTACTTAGTATACTAGCAAAAAAGGCATCCAAAATAGCTAAATTTGGCGCATTGATTAGAAAAAGTTTTTTTCATTTTGGAATACGCAATTTTGGTCCATTTTCACCCCTAAGAAGTTTTTATATTTTAATCAATATTAGAAGTTGTTTAAATCACTTTACGGTAATTTTCGTGACATTCTGGGTTTTTTTTTTTTTTTTTTTTTTTCCCCGCTTAAAAACTGCTTGAAACCTTAGAAAGAAGATAAATTTGAATTCTAAAAAGGATGGCGAGAACATTCATTAATCTATTTATAGAATGAGGGCTAAAAATTTCTTTAATGATAATTATCTGGTAGTTTATATGGAAATCCCAAAACAAATAAAATGTGAATTTATTGACAAAATAAAAAATAAAGATTGAAAACATTGCTAGAAGTTTAAAAACATTCTTAAATTTATATATTAATGAAAGTCTTTTTTTTCAAGAGTTATGAAGCAAAAGAAAAGCTATTATGGTTCAATATACAATGAATGATTTCATTTCCACATCACCCAGGAGGTAGAAATCTTGATGCGTTTTTTTTTTAGAGGTATCGCCAGAGCCCTAATCCTCTTTTTTTTTTATGCCAGGATTAATAAAATATTTGCTTAGAAGAGTATAAACTATTTTTTTATCTGCTTGGTGTAGAATGATCAAATAAAGCGATTATTTTGAAGCCTTTATATTTATTTTAAAAATGTAATTAGGTTTTCTTGATATATAGTTCCAATATTTCAGCATTGTTAAAAGCTCCTTGAAATATTAATTTTTGAGGAAGCTTAGCTTAGCGTTGGCAGCGTCCCACGAGTTTAGGTGGACTTTAATAGCATCTGCAATAACCCCAGTTACCAGGAGGGTAAAAAATTGGCTGCCAACGAATAAAAATCATGAAAAAGTGCAAGTATAGCATGAGCACAATACATCCGTATCCAAGCAATTCAACTTCAAAGGGGTCTTTCTCGTTCCAGTCATAATCAGTCCAATCATAGCCAGAATCCTTCATCTTTTTACCAACAAATCCAATCAACGAAAAACAAAACCAGTCACTTCAAACAAATCCATTGCAAACCAACTCATAAAGAACATCACAGTCAATATAGTGAAACTGACTTTTCCCAACAACCGTTTTCCGTCCTCAATAAAACTCATCTTTAATCAGCTTGAAATATCCAACAGAAATCAATAAACCTCTTTCCTCTTCAGAAGAGACAGTAAAGTTGCAATATCACACAAGTTCTCCGCTTTTTTTTTCTGAAAAAATCAATATATATTAAATAGCAATCAAAATAATCACTGTTCGCTCAAATGGCCACGAACACAATATGAATATTAACAGAACTATCTAAAGCAATGGCGTATCATAACAATATCTTCTGTTTTATTTGCATTGTTATTAAACAATAAAATATCCATTGTTACGGATTGCATTATTATAATTTATTATTATTTCAGAGAAATATTATTTCTAACATATTTAACTTAAATCACTACTAAAATGGATATATTTACCTATCAGCTTTAAAAACTTTCAATCAAAACACATTTGTCCTTTTTTTCGGATTTCAGTTTCCTCCATTTGAATTAATTTTGCTAGGTAACAATATAAAACTAAGCATAGTTGAATTCAAGCTTTAGTAAAAAATTTCAGACACTTGTGTTTTTTATCGCCCATCCTTCTTATAGTTTCAATAACATTTTTTCTAGAGTTCTGCCGTTAAGTTCAATTTCGCAACAAAAAACAAATTGGAAGAAATTTTATTTCGTGAAAGCATAACAATTTTAATCAATACTGAATGTCTGATTATCCAACTGAGATTAGGTTGAAAAAATCTTCAGATTAGTTCACCTGATCACATTGATTAGGCAATAAACATCACTAATTAGGCAATAAACACTTCTACATTAGCCAGACAAAATTTCCAGAAAATGAATTTGTTCCAATATCTGCAGATTTGTTCAAAAAGATAGAATTTGGCCTTATGTATTGACTTAAGGAATAAATCAGCTTACCATTTGTGTTGAACAATAATTTTACACCGTCTACTACTTCACCACAATATCCAATAATATGGTAATATCACACGTAATGTGCTCATGACAGGCATGCATACTTGTGTAAGAATGATGTATTTATAGCAGTCAATTTAAGTATAATTAAAATAAACCATATGTTTCTATCAACCGACTTGCATCACAAAGAGTGTGCTGCGAAGAGTTTCATATATCTTTCAATAGCTCTTCATTTATTAGGGCGAATTTTCTGGATCAACCCGCATACACAACTCCTGCCATACAATAATCTTAAATATCTTGGCATATGAATACGGAGAGCTTCCATTTTTTCTCGACTGCTTTCATCATAAAGAACAATAATTAAAATCTCTAAGTTGATTAAAATGTTTGAAATACATTTACATCAAACATCTTTTAAAACAGAGGCATGTTGTCGAATTTTTGCAAACGTTTTATTCATCTAAGCAATATTTATAGGTTATAATTTTAACATAAGGACAACATGTTAGTTTAATCTTCAAATAATTTTAAATTAAAAAATATTTATAAAAATATACCACGTACGAAAAACGAGTCTTATTTAAAAAAATGCTGCCATTGAAAGAAATCAAAGCTTAGAAAGTATTATTTTCATTTTTAAATTATTAAAATCAATTTTTAAAATAATGAATTATTTTTTAACTAAAATTCTCGTGTCGTTTTTATGTTATTTTAATAGAAACGTGTTCACGAAAAGCAAATATTGTATTTATCTACCAAAGTAATGTTATGTTTCAACAACATGATACATTGGAGTTATATACAGGGTTTCCATGAAATCTTTTTGTGGAAGGCAGAAATAGAGTTAATAATAATAGACCCAAGGAATGTAATAATTTTTATTATACAGGATGATTATAAAAAAAAATTTCTCGAAAAATGAGTCTGTAGAGCGTTGGTTGCCAAGGATTTCATTTTTTGTATTAAATGGCTTAGTTTCATGTCGCCAATTTCATTGCCAGTAAAAACGTTTGATTCATTGTTTTTCACTTTTTTTTAAATAAAGTATACAAATATTAATTTTTTTGTAAATAAAATTTTCTTTATTGTAATAAACTCTCGTTTGCGAATGAAATTTTATTTTTAGTTATTTTGCCCCAAATAATATCCGCATATTTAGGTTCCATTTTCGAAACAACGTAGTTAAAACTTAGTATCTTCATTCATTATAACAATTACGTTTAATTGTGCATCTATCTGATATAATCAAATTTCTGGCTTATCTATCCAGGAAAGTGGAATTTTTACACCCTCTTTATAGTTTCCGAAGAATTAGCACCCTCTAACTGATTTTCTGTCTACTCGGTATTTTCCATAATGATTTTGATGGTCTTATATTACCTTTTTAAAGCATAAAGTTAAGTTCTTGTTTGATTATTTCTAATCTTTTAGTACCAAACTGTCTTGCTTTGAAAAGCTTTGCCATTAATAGTTACATAATGCTCCGAATTGTGCTTTGATTTAGAAATTAGAAAATCAGGTTTTGTTATTTCGAAAATTGTGATAAAATATTAGAAAATTTATTATTTTTGTTTAAAGTACTTACATTTGATTGATCGGTTGACGATGTAACTTCACCAATAATTCTCAGTTTAGTCACACGATGAATTATTTTTTTTTTTTGTTTTTAATATATATACATAAATTAAATAGGTTAAGAAAAATCTGCCCCCAAAACACCTTTCCTGACTCGGGCTATGATAAATAGTTATTGAAAATCACGACGAAGTCGCAAATCAATTTGTGTCTGAAACATGGGATATTGTACCATTCCCAGCATAAAGTTTAAATTCGTCACTTATTTTAGCAATACACATGGTTGGAATTAGACTTACATCCTCTTCATTGCCAATGAAAAAATGTATCCCATTTTTTTTTTACCTTGTGACACTTTTAAGTTGTAAAAAAGGGGCCTGAATGGCCGAGTGGCTAGCGCTCCGGCGCTTGGTACCACAGGTTTCGGGTTCGAGTCCCGGCGGTGCCATGGATATTTGTAGTGGTTCGGAATCCACTTTAAACCGTAGGTCCCGGTCTAATAGGATCTTAGAGCATTGCGGGGGCATTGTTACTCCACGTCCATGGCTTATCTTCAAGTTACACGCGCCCTGGGTAATGCAAAGTGAATAACGTCTGTGCAGGGCTTGCCTTAAGGCATCCAAGACAGCTGTCTAAGTGTTTGCCAGCTGCATTAGAACAAAAATGTTATGTTATATATATATAAATTAAAAAGCGCTTTACATGATGCCAAATTAATAATACTTTAGGCGGTAGCAAGTTAAGAGATTGCCTTGGGCAGCAAAATGTAGGGTGGCAAAATCGCCACAACTAGACTATGAATATATATAGATAGATATAAATCCACAAACCACAAAAATATATTTCTTTTGCTTATCAAATCTAGAAATTGGACGAACAATAAAATTGAGATGACAATTCAATGTCTAGTTTATATTGAATCATCATTTGGCATAAAATTTTGAATCACAAAAATAAAATTTTTAATCATATCAATTTAGCCAACGAAATCGACATGGAAATAAACTTTGAACTGAATAAATACACCATATCAGTCATATTCGGACTACAAAATAAAACTTTTCATATTAAAGTTTAGACGAAATCTGAAATAAAGATTTTGTAATAAAGAAGATTTCAAAACCATTATTCTAATGTAGGTTTCGACTTTAAGATTTATTGTTTTTTTGCTGACTATTCCAAAAACATTTTATTAGTATTACTGATAAAATAGCTTAATCTCTGCAGCAAATATGAAAGACTGCAAATCGTCAGAGAAATGTCTATTCTTTTATTTTCACAATAGTTCTTAAGTGCATATTTTCTTTCCATCTTCCACTATCTCAAATTCGTAACAAAATTTCTTTTGAAATTTTGAATTTGTCTTTTGAAATTTTGAAATTTGAATTGTGGGGTCAAAAGCCCAATTTAAAATTGAAAAGTGTTTTTTTTTATTATTTTATTCTTATGCCATGGGTATAAAACAGGACTTGATTGGTATACGGTACGTCAAAGAACAGATCGAATAGTTCTTAAGTGCATTTTCTTTACGTCTACTGCTGTCTTAAATTTATAACTTTTTTTGGGAAATAACATAATAATTGACGCAATAATTAATAACATAATAGTTATGAATAATAGTAATAACATAATAGTTATAAATAATAGTTGACTTTATAACTGAAAAGCGGTTTGTTAGTTTTACCTCAGGGGTATAAAAACAGGACTTGATTGGTATGCGGCACGTCAAACAACAGACACGAATAGTTCTTAAGTGTATTTTCTTTACGTCTACCGCTATCTTAAATTTATATAACTTTTTTGTGGATTAACATAATAGTTGACAGAATAGTTAATAACATAATAGTTGACATAATAGTTAATGACATAATAGTATTAAAAACTTGTTAATAATGTTATTGATTTTAAAAATGAAAAGCCGTTTGTTAGTTTTATGCCATGGGTATAAAAACAGGACTTGATTGGCATATGGCACGTCAAAGAACAGGTGCGTATCAGTCGAATAATAGGCAGATTTAATTTTTGCAGAATAATTTAAATTTTTTGAGTGGACAAAAATGCATCGTACATGTATCGTGTACACAAAAAGATAAGTATCTGCTAAGTATCTGAGTTTCAACTAGTATTGACATTCAAAATTTATAAAGTATCAACACTTTTTCTGAAATATGCCTCATATTGCCTTTTATTGGAAAATGTTAACATATTAGAAGATAACTTACCGCATGGAATCTTTCTGAAGAAATGACCCCGATAAAACCCTACATTTCTGCCCAAAAGTCACTAAAATTGTAAATTGACCATTTGTGGAAATCCTCGTAGCCATCTGTAAATGTTAGAGAAAATGAAAAATCGTTTTATATAACGAAACACAAAACATAAAAATTCTAAGTAACAATATTTAAAAAGAATGGGGCCTGAATGGCCGAGTGGCTAGCGCTCGGTACCACAGGTTTCGGGTTCGAGTCCCGGCGGTGCCATGGATGTTTGTAGTGGTTCGGAATCCACTTTAAACCATAGGTCCGGTCTAATATGATCGTAGAGCGTTGCCGGGGTATTGTTACTCCGTGTCTGTGGCTTATCTTCAAGTTACACGCGCCCCTGGGTAATGCAGAGTGAGTAACGTCTGTGCAGCGCTTGCCTTAAGGCATCCAAGACCAAGCTGTCTAAGTGTTTGCCAGTTGCATTAGAAAGAAAAAAATATTTAAAAGAATAAAAGAAATTCGTTTAAAAATTCTATTAAATTCCAATGGAATATTTTAAAATTTGAAATACGTTATACAAATCAAGAACTCGAGTACAAAAGCAGACGATGAGGATTGGGGAGGGGTGATCGCACTGTGAGGTTACAGTTTGAAAACCCGATAAGTGATGTCAAACCGTATGCTGTATCTACATTATGCAAGACCCAGTAAATCTGTAGACCAGGAAGGTCTTGCACTATAAACACATAAATTCGAAATCTAAAATGCTTTTATTCGAAATTGTAGCAGCACAAAGTTGATGCAGTATAGAATGTCTTCTATGGTACAACTTAGACAAAGCTGCAACTGCAATATATCTGCCTTTCAAATGGCAAATTGCCTTAAATTAATGTGTCCAGCATTCGAAAACAAAAGCAATTCTAAGGTGTAACGATTTTTAAAATAACTATTTTGCAGGAAAAATTTTTGAAATATATTTGTCGATGTTTGAAATATCTTTTTTTGTCGATATACGAAGATAAATTGTCATGTAACTTATCATCATCATCATCATCACCAAAAATAACATGATTGCTACTATTTTAATGGTAAAAATTTTCTTATTTTATCTTAAATATTTTAGGTATACTGAACATGAACGGAAGGTGGATAGCTGCTTCGAAAGAAAAGCTTTTGGATTCTAATTTTATCTTCACTTAGCAAAAATACTTTAAAGGCTCCTCTTATACAGGATTTTAACACAACGTTGTCGTAGGTGGTTCTCTATCGTCTTTTGATTGAGTAGATATTTTCATTTCATATCAAAACAATGTGAGACAGTTTTTTTAAAAAAGATCTCAACAATTTCATTCTCATTATAGAAGACGATGTTGACAAATTGAATTTAATTTTTTGATGGCAGTCAATTTACGTTTTTAGTTTTGGTAACAATTGCGTTTTTATACGAAATAGTAGAATAGAAAATCCATTTAATTTTTTAAAACGTACTTTTTAAAGTTGTTTTAATTTTAAGAATATCCAATGAAATTCTATCCATTGAAAATTTTTAATTATTATTTTTTTTTTTTCACATGAAAAATGTATTCATTTTTGTTTTGTTTTTCATGTTAAAATGTTTCAATTTTCAGTTGCTGTAGTCAGTCGTGAATATGGTCTGCCCTGTGTCGTAGGATTGCAAGGAGCTTGTAAAAGATTTCGCACGGGTAATATAGATCTGCAATTCATTAAAATATTTACTTATACTTATTTATCTTGCATTGCAGCAGAGAAATACATTGAGTTTTGTGTTTATTTTTTCAGGAGATTATGTTTTACTGGATGGAAAGAAAGGAATTTTACGAAGGTTGCCTCAACCAGAATAGTGAAAAATAAAATCAGACTTTTATTATCTGACTATTATTATCGAGTATTATTGTCATTTAATATAAAAAGTAGTCATTATATAAGTTTTATTTTATCTAATAAATGCATATTTGTATTGATAATGATACTACTTTTTTAAAACTTTCGTTTCAACTCAGTTGAAAGTTATATCAATAATTCTTTACTGAATTATGTCATGTGTTATATCATTCATAAATGATCAAGTGTAATAAATAGCTCTTAAACAATTTTTAATACTTTAAAAATGAACAGAAAGTAGAATGTATGATGTTTAATTTATACTTGTTATTGCCTTCTCTTGAAATATTTTATTATTGTGTATAATATTAAAATTGTCCTGTAATTTACAAAATTATTGACATAAATAAAAATGTATTTTATGCATCAAATAAAATTCCTTTTGATTCTGAAAATTATTTTGTCCAGAGATTGATATACTGCTTCATTAGTTTTCATTGATAGGAAAAATATTTTGATTTATTAACACAGATTTGTTTTAGTTAAAATTAGGTGTATTTATCTCTACAAATATTAAACACTTGAATCAAATAGAAATAATTGTAAATAGAGTATGTCTCAGAACCAGGTTTACAAACATCGAAGACTGGGGAAGTAAACTAACACGACTCGGAATCGCATGGTAATATAGGGTTTGGAATTGTTTCTCATATGCGGAAAATGGTTTTTGGAGAGCCACAGGAGTTCCTAGGGTTTTCGCAATGATATTAAATTTCAGACATCAATGCAGCTGTAGTAGGACAGAAGATTATACGAAAGCAAGTAATATAAATTTTTTTTTTTTAAGTCAATTCCTACTTTTTTTTTCACGATATTGTAAAAAATTCCTTTACAAATAAGGTTGAAATTTTCCTCTTATATCTGGCGCCATCTCATTGGTAGATGTATGCAACTTAAATCTAAAAAAAAAAATTAAAATTAATTAATTAAATTTAATTAATCAATTAATATTTGAAAAACACTGTATTCACATCGAGTGTCATCCACTACAAGTTCCAAAAATGTATTTGAACTTCAGTGGAGGAATAAAAAGTATTTTATTTATGATTGAAAATTTGAACATGATATATATAGGGAGAGTGAGAACTAATAGTAGGAATTGAATGATGTTAGCAGCGCTCGGTACCACAGGTTTCGGGTTCGAGTGCAGGCGGTGCCATGCATGTTTTTGATGCGGAATCCACTTTTAGTTAATCCAGGTCCCGGTCTAACAGGATCGTAGAGCTTTTCCGGGAGCATTGTTACTCCGCGTCCGTAGCTTATCTTCAAGCTACACGCGCACCAGGATAATGCAAAGTGAGTAATTTCTCTGCAGCTCTGCGTCTTGTCTTAAGGCATCCAAGACAGTTGTCTAAGTTTTTCCAGCTGCATTAGAACAAAAAAAAAAAAGGATGCGATGTACCATTTATCATGCCCCTACAGACTTATAATACTTTTAGTAATAATTCTAGTAAAACTTTAATTTTAAACTATAAGTTAAACTTAATAAAAATTATCATTTTGTTTAAAGCCAAAAAAGACTTAATTAGCAACAACTTTTTTTCTGAATAAAAAAAAAAAAGAAAATTTATCCATTAATTTTTTTAATAATTTTATTTTCAAATTAAAATAATATTAAAAATTCAATTTACCGTGGAAATGAGTCCTCCGAGTTCAGTAACCACTCCAGAAATTATAGGGAAATAAGGGCTCCAACCAATGTCAGTGCTGTACGTTATCAAAATTACTCCGGGCTGCAATAAGAAATTATTAAAAATAAACTGAAAAGGGTGTGCTTTTAAACTAATTACGATAAGAAAGTGCACAAAAATATCACAACTTGTACTAAATAATTAAGGTATGCATCTGAAAATAACTGGAAAGTTATGAGAATTTTAATAAGAAAATTAAAAATTTGGTCTGAAGATAAGATCAGTTAATAAAACAAGTAATTATTTAATAACAGTACATACAATTCTGGGATACAATAATTACCTGAGATCTGAGATAGAATACCAAAATGAAATCAGCCCTGAGATACGAAAGAGAATTATTGCTGCCAATCGCTGCCTATTTGGTCTTAGAAACCAATTAAGATCCCACATGATTAAAAGAAGAACTAAAATTTTAATGTACAAAACTCTCAAAAGACCAGTATTAACATGTGCGTCTAAAACATGGTCACTAACAGCAAGAGAAGAGAAAATGTTGGCAATCTTTGAAAAGAATATGCTATTTGTGGTGGTATCAACGACAATGGAAATTGGCGAAGAAGATACAATTTTGAACTTTACAAACTTTTTAGAAGATATTGACATTCTAAAATTTATTAAACTGAACAGAATGAGATGGGCCGGTCATCTCATGAGAATGGAAAGTGATAGAGCTGCTTTGAAGGTTTTCAATGCAATCAATCCCTTTTGGACAAAGATCAAGGGAAAGACCTAAAAAGAGATGGGTCGACTGTTTAGACTCTGATTTCAATGTTATTAAGATCAAAAACTGGAGGTCCACGGCCAAGAAGAGAACAGCCTGGCTGGATCTTTTAAAAGAAGTCCAAGGCCCACAACGGGCTGTCGATTCAGTTATGATGATGAACAGTGCAAAGACGAATGGACATTTTTGTACAATTTACATTTTCATAAACATTCAGTTATTTTGAAATCGTGTTAAGTGCACTTGCATTGCTCTCTATTTTATCTGCTTGAACCGAATTCAAGACTATCTTCGAGATTTCTTTTCTCATACAATGAATTGGAGTGTATGAAAAATAAATCCGCCTACAGTCGGTTGTTTTATACTGTTTTACAAAAGATTATATACGATTTATAAATGAAGACCGATAGCTTGCTCGCAGAGTGAGAAAAAACTGAGCTTTTTTTCCCAAGATAAAAACTTCAAAGTATGGGAACAGACGAACACTCTCCATTCGGTCTCTTGTATGGGCGCATCTATAAACACAAAGTTAATTAATAGCATGGTGAATTTAGTAGCATGAAGCTTACTTTTTATTCCCAGCATCAGATTTACAATTTTTTTAAGAAAGTATAGGATTTACATAAATAACTGCGAGTCACAATGCAAATATCTGACGAATATCATAAAATAACAGTTGATTTACAAAGTGAAAATTGTTTAAATTAATGGATAGTTATAGAGTAAATATTGTTTGATTAAAGTTGCACTTACGTTAAGTTGTATTTTACTTATGTTGCACTTTTCATAGTAAGAGCCCTGTCTGACCTATAATTGTGTTGTTTTCGTCATGAGCAAAGTAAAAAAAAAAAAAAAAAAAACTAAACTAGGGATTGTGAATTCTGATATATGAGTTTTATGTAAGACAGAGAAAACGAATAAGGCCCATCTACTTGTTTGCTCGGGACTGGACTCTAATCTACAACAGAAGGGTGATTTTTGTACTTTTTACTGGAGGGCCTGGCCATAAGGAATTTTATTAGGGGGCTTCAGACTTATTAAATTTCCATCCTTGTTGTTGTGACTAATCCTCAATGTCCTGCAGAGCGGGACGGACATCCCATGAGTGATCTACTCATGGATGGAGGGAAAGGGGCAGCTTCTGTTGTGACGGAGCACCCGTAGGTAGAAGTCTGGCTTTTTGCTCCGTGACGCTCTTACAGTCATATTAGACAGGGACCTACGCCTTAAAGTGGATTTCGAACCACGACAAACATCCATGGCACCGCCGGGACTCGAACCCTGCGGTACCGAGCGCCAGAGCGCTAGCCACTCGACCATTCAGGCCCAAATTTCTATCCTTAGAACATTTAACACGTTTTTAACTAATATAACATAACATAACTCATTTAATATAACATAATTTAATATTCTAGGATAAACTTCTATATTAAGCAACACAGAAGCAAAATAAAGAAAAAGCAAAATAAGCTACAATAAAGCAAACTCTATGTTAAAAATATTCCGAAACAATTTGGACTAATGATTCATACATATTTCAATTAAACTGAAAATAAATTTGTATTCAATTCACTCAAAACTTTGGAAAATTTTGATAGATTTAATGAGCAATAAAAACGTAACACAATTAAAGTTAGCCAGGGCCGTATTTAGATGAAAAGAGGCCCTAGGCCATTTCACTTATGAGGCCCTTTCATCTCCCATTTTTAAGTTTGTAAATGACATGAGAGATAATAAAATACATCATTACTGTGATATATATGAATATGCTAAATGAAACTTGTTGTGATGGGTACTAATCTTTATAAAAAATGAGGCACGGTTAATAAATAAAAAAAAAAAGCCGAGAAAACTTATTTGGACATTTATTCTCAGCACCCTATATAGTACTTGTAACATAATCAAACATAACACACAACATTTACAAAAAAAACGAAATTCAAATCATACAAATCTTTGACTACGAAAATAAAACATGCAATTAAAATTATCATATTTTCTATCAAATTAAATTATATATATATATTCAATACATTGATGATTAAAGCAAATTCAATTCAGATAAATTTATTTCATAATTTCTCCTTATTTTCGATTCAGTGTTTTAGTGTTTACTGTTTTTAGAATAGTGTAATTCTAATTTTTCTAACATTTTGAATGTAGGCCCCTCTTGATCTTGAGGCCCTAGGCTGTAGCCTAGTTAGCCTACAGGAAAATTCGGCCCCGAAGTTAGCATTTACAAACCTGCTTGCTTCGGTGCTCTGTTTTTTTATTATGATGTTGATGAGTAGGGGCCTGATCGGTACTACAGGTTTCGGGTTAGAGTCCCGGCGGGGCCATGGTTGTTTGTAGTGGTTCGGAATCCACTTTAAAAGTAGGTCCCGGTCTAACATGATCGTAGAGCGTTGCCGGGTATTGTTACTCCGTGTCCGTGGCTTATCTTCAAGTTACACGCTCCCCTGGATAATGCAAAGTGAGTAACGTCTGTGCATCGCTTGCCTTAAGGCATTCAAGACCAAGCTATCTAAATGTTTGCCAGCTGCGTTAGAAGAAAAAAAAAATGTTGATGAGTAATTAAAAAGATAAAAAGTATTGATTGTTTTGATCAACTGACTAACTTAATTTATTGAACATTAATAATAAGAAGTAAAGAGTTATACATATGAATAAAATTTGTTCACTTACAATATACTAAAAAATAAAAAAAAAAAACTATATATAGCAGATAAAAAAAAATGAAAAATCAACATTTGTTTTTAAAACGGTATTATCTGAATTATCAATATTATGTTATCTTTTTTTATGTGTGTGAAGTGAGATATGAAACTTCGACAACTTTTTATTTCAACTCGTTACAATAGAAAGGAAACATTCATAACTTACCTCTACTATGGGTGCTTTAATTACTTACGCCCATATCTGTCGGTCTTGCCTTGCTTTCGACTCGACCGTCAGGTGAGATATAATATTAGAGGAAATAAAATAAGATTAATTCAAGGGTAAATAATAAGATATTTTGTTGAATTTTTTTATTCAATTCGTTTTTAATTCAAATACTTTTTGTATGGTATTTTTTTAATAATCACATTAATGTTAAACTTTTTATTTAAAAAGTATGAGTGTATTAATGATGTTATTTTAAATTTGATTTCATATGCTGAAATGTACAGTAATTCTGTTAAAATTGATTATCTTATGATATCTCAATACATTAATATGGTTATTTTATTCAACCGCGGTATTTTTAAGTCAGTTTCAAAATTCGAAAAAGAACTGTTTTATAGAATTACATTGAATGGATTGATTGAATAGTTTAAATTAATTCATTGTTGCTTAGATTTACAGATCAAATTTGTTTTTTGTATCTATCTTTAAAAAAAATTACTGCAATAATAATGGTTATATTAAGATAATATAAATAGATGATGATAATTATCATAATGAATGAATAATAATATCTCATCTTAAAAATTATTACATCAAAAAAATTGTAGGAAAATAAATCCGAAATTTATAAGGAAAATTAGAAAATATTATAGTCGTAGGTTGCTATACAACAAAAAAAATTAGAAATTTGTTCTTTTATATTTTTGCTTTCCAGTATTTCATAATAAAATATGGATTTTTAATCTTTTATATTTAATGTTTAATACTGATAGTATAAATTTCAACTTAGAAAATGTCTTACAAGCAGTGAAACAATAATAAATTATAAAATGGCATAAAGATAAGCTTTTTTTTGTTGTTTAAATTTTGTAACAATTATAGAAGTTTGTGAAATAATATAGCCCTATTAAAAATAGTATTGATTTGAGAGCAATGATCAAAAAATTATGTCATTGCAGGAAATATTATTCGTTTATTAAGTCTTCAAATATCCATATTTTAAAATAACATTTATAGATTTTCCTTATGAGTTTTAAAAATTCATTGAAAGAAGAAATATAAATTATTCACAATTAGATTATAAAACAATATTATTTTAAAACTTTTTGGAATAGTAGGTTGCATAATATAGTTGTTATATTTCTTATATATATAGTTGTTGCATTTGGAAATAAATAGTAAAAGCAAAATTTAAAAAAAATGTTAAAGGCATTCTTTACGTCGATGAAGAGATTTTTTTCTTTATATTGTTATTAGCAAAATATAAATTATAAAAACTATAAACACGAATAATTTTAATGAAAATATTACCGGCTTTATTGGAAAAACTTTATAATGAAAATATTATTTTATTGTTTAAATATAATCTCATTATCGTTTTATTGTTAATTATACCTTTTAGTTAAATTTAGTTGAACGTAGGTCATTTATATAAATATTACTTATTCGTTTAAGGCACAGTTCAGCAATATTATGCATTATTATGCATTGATA
>BPLR01020386.1:0-26779 GCA_021605095.1 Caerostris extrusa | reverse complement strand
TGATTATTTTTCACATAGCCTCACATAGATTCTACAGTACGTATTTTTGCTATAAAATAATACAATAACATTGAGTATTTTACTGTAGTAGGGGAAATTTTGGCAAATGTTAAAAAAAAAAATTAATTTGAAAATTTCTATACCTAAATTATACATTTTTAAGAAGGATTAATAAGTGGCAGAATTTTCAATATCATAATAAATTTCTAATAAAATATTGGTAAGAAAATATGCACATTAACTATATCAATAGGATGAGATCTCTATTAAGTTGCAGGTAAAGATGCATGGATTCTTTTAATTCATTTAATCACTTCTTTATTTTACATGGTAAAAGTCTCATTTTAAATGATAAGCTTAAATGTATCACGCGTACTTTTCAATTCTGTTTCTAAGCAATAGTTTAAGCGCCTTGCAATCCACAACATTTATCAAATAACATTTTCCAGTCTAATTGAAAGAACTGAATAATTCAAACTCGACAGGAACTCCAACTTTATTTTAGAGCAGATGAAGGTGAAACTTTTGACATTCAAGCTTTTACAAAACTGCGACACTCTAAACTCACGGCAACCTGCCATTTTATTTGATTCATGGCACTGATGCAAATTTGTAATCAATCTTCAATACTTCAGATCAGTTCACATTGCTAGAGTTTATTATTGATCTTTTCAGCTCATTTCCGGGGACACTTCGGGCATTGAATATACTTCATTGAATGAATATCGAAAGTTTCTTCGGACAAACAAACAGCCGTTTAAAAAGTTTCCTCGGAAATTCAAGCTTTTAGAGATTCGTTACCAGAACTTTCTTCAAAAGGAGCACTCAGGATATTGCTTCCCCATTTAAGGAAACTAATACAGAAAAGGTAAGAAAATTTGGAATCTTTACCTCGATTCAGCTTCGATGTTTTTCGTTTCCCTCCTTAACAACAACATCGGGTCGTTCCCATGTTTGGTTTTGTACGTACATATACAAATATTCCGGCAATGTTTACCAATGGTTCAACCTGATTAGTTTGACATAAGTCGGCTGGCTTAATTGGTGTAAATCTTATTGCATTGTCTAGAGTACGTTTATCAAATGCTCTTTTGTTGAAGTATGAATCAATATATTTCAGAGCTCGATTCAATAATACTATAGATTATATTTGTGTTTTAGTATTTATGTACGTACCACTTACATAAATATTCATCAATGGCTCCCAATAAATAACCTTATTAGTTTGAGATTAAACACATATGCCATATAGAACAACTTATTTCCAACAATTTAATTATAAATCTTGTATTCTCTGGATGAGTTTAACAAATGTTACTTTTTATTTAACTGTAGAATCGTATATTTCAGAAACTCGATTGGGGACACTCAATTAAAAATCCTTACAAGTGACCGCCTTAGCTTAACGGTGATTGATCAACGATCTAATCCATAGACCAGGAAACCCTTTCTTTTAAGATGCCAAGTATCATCATATGTTTTTGCATACACTTATAGATATTCTGCAGTATTTCTCAGTGGTTCAACCCGATTGAATTAAGATGGAACGCAAATACCATAAGACGACGAAAAATGATTCAATTATAAATCATAATCAACGATTTAAAAACTGGTATTTTCTGGTAGGTTTATCAAGTGTTGCTTTTTGATAAATGTAGGATCGTATTCCGTAAGCCCGATCGGTGGAGACTCAAATTGAAACCCTTATAAGTGACTCCTTGCCTTAACAGTGGATGATCATGAAAAATCTACAAGGTAGAAACTTTTCTTTTAGGAGTGAAGGGGTGGAATAATGATTCGAATCTGTTCTTTTAAATTGATTCAGTCTAATGTTTCTATCATTTATTTATTTAATGGGAAGCAAATATTGTTTAAATGACAAACGTAAAATGTATCAAAATCATTACTTTAAATTATACAATATTATTATAAATAAGTAATAAATTAATAAACATTCCAGCTAATATTAAAATCTGAAACGGCGTATGCTCCATTAAATATATCAATATATTCAGATCAGTAGCCAGCTATTACGAGAAGAATGTATCTGGTTCTTTTTATTTCTATATTTCTATTTTTATATCCACATTGCTGTTTAAGCTGCAGCGTAGATGTAGTTATTGATAAACTTAAGGTAATATTATCATGTCCTTTCAGTTGTTTCTAAGCAGCTTGGTTGAAGTATCTGCGATATAACGTTTATCAAATCATTTGATCTAATTGAAGACAGTAATTAAAAACTCCTTTTAACTCCGGCTTTGTTACCGGAGCAAATTCGTTTACTAAATTTTTTGACATTCAGCTTTACAACTGCGTGCTCTAAACTCTGGAGCTGCTGCCATTGATTCACTTGCGTGCAGATTTAATCGATGCTGTGCCGATCCAGTTCGTTGCTGGGGTTGTTATTAATCCTTTCAGCTCATTTCAAAAGAAATTCATGTCAGACATTGAATAGAGTACCCATTGAATGAATATCGAAAAGCTTCTCGACAAACAAATGGCCCGTTTTAAAGTATTTCCTCGGAAATTCAAAAACTTTTAGAATTCGTTGCAGAACTTTCTTCAAGGCCCTCACGATATTGCTTCCATTCAAGAAATAAAAAACTGAAAATTAAAAAGAAAATGGAGGATGCTTCGACTGAAAACTTCGAATGTTTCGTTTCTCATAACAACAGCATCAGGTTGTGTTTGTCTTTTGTTTTGTGCGTACACTTGTAAATATTCAGGTAATGTTTTCCCAATGGTTTCAATCTGATTTAGTTTTGCCACAATTCACGACTGGACTGGTTTTATCCATACATCTCATATTATAATATCTAGGTAGGTTTATCCAAATGCTATTGTTGTTGTTTAATGTGGAATCGTATATATTGGAAACTCGATTCGAGGAGTGGGGAAGCTCAATTTGAAACCCTTACAGGCGACAATCTTTATGTTTACTGTGGATACGATAAATGCATAAGATATATGAAACCTTTCTTTTAAGATGGAGTGTGTCACCATGTGTTTGGTTTTTGTACGTACACTATTCACCAATGCTTTCAATGGTTCAACTTGGAAGTTAGTTAAAAAGGGCATATGCCATAAGGTTTCATTTCATTATACGTTTTGTAGACAATTTAAAAAACAGGAAGGTATTATCTAGTAAGTTTATCCAAATGCTACTTTCGTTAAATGTAGAATCGTATATATTTCGGAAACTCGATTAGAAAACCTTACAAGTGACACTCCTACTTAAATGTGGATGAAGCGATAAATCCATAAGACTTCTTTCATAATCCATAAGAAACCTTTCTTTTAAGATAGAGATGTCATCGTGTGTTTGGTTTTGTACATGCCTTATAAATAATCATCAATTTTTTTAACGGTTTATCCAGATTAGTTTGAGAGGGAAACACTTATGTCATAAAACTACTGGTTTAATTTAATTGCCGTCTTGCAAGCAATTTAAGAAACTGAAAGTTATTGTCTAGATAAATTATATCAAATGCTACTTTTGTTAAATGTAGAATCGTATATTTCGGAAACTCGAGTGGGTGAACTCAGTTAGAAACCTGTACAAGTGTCACTCCTTGCATTAACAGTGGATGATCACGATAGATATAAAAGGTAGAAAACATTTCTTTTAAGTTGGAGAAGGTGGGATGTTAAATAAATTTTCCTTTTAATTCGATGTCTCTGTTTCTATCACTTTCTTTATTTAATGATAGAAAGTATAGTTTTAAATGATAGACGTAAAATGTATCACAGCATTACTTGCACATATATAATATCATAATAAATGTGCAATATTATAATAAATTTTCTAATAAATATTAGTAGAAAGTATGGGCATTAAATATATCAATATGTTGAATCAATTATTGATTATTACGTGTAAAATGTATCTGGTCCTTTTGATTCTATTCTATGTTTCTATCACTGCTGTAATGGTATGGTTCGGTTTAAATGATAAGCTTAAAATGTATCACAGCACCGCTTGCAATTCTGTTTCTAAGCAACAGTTTTAAGTATCTGCTATATAACGTTTTATCAAATCATATTTGATCTGATTGAAAAGATAGAATAATTCAAACTCTACAAGAACTCCGACTTTATTTACCGGAACCAATGAGAAATTTTTACAGGAACTTTTTGACATTCAAGCTTTTACAACTTGCGATATCTAAAACTCTGCAACCTGTTGCCATTGATTCATGACACTGATGCAGATTTAATCAGTCTTCAATGCCGAATCCAGTTCGTTGCTGGAGTGTGTTATTAGTCTTTCAGCTCATTTCCGGAATTCATGTCGGGCATTGAATATGCGCCATTGAATGGATATCGAAGCGCTTCTCGACAAAAACAAATAGCCCGTTTTAAAAGTTTCCTCGGAGAAATTTCGGTTCAGATTCGTTACCCAGAACTTTCTTCAAAAGGGCACTCAGGATATTGCTTCCCCATTCCAAGAAACTAAGACAGAAAATTAAGAAAAATGGAGAATGTTTCGATTGGAAACTTCTGTTGTTTTCGTTTTCTCAACAACAACATCGGAGTTGTATTTGTGTTTTAGTTTTTGTAGCCACATTTGAAAATATTCAGGCAATGTTTCTCAATAGTTAAACCTGATTAGTTTTGAGAGAAACACATATGCCATAAGTCGGCTTTCTTAAATTTTTATTATACGTCTTGTAAACAATTTAAAAACAGGAAGGTATTGCCTAGGTAGGTTTTCAAAATGCTGCTTTTGTTAAATGTATAATTGTATATTTCGGAAACTAGATTTTGGGAACTCAATTAGAAACCCTTACAAGTGATACTGCTTGGCTTAACAATCGTTGAGCATGATAAATGATGATGATTGAGCATGAGTTAGAAACTTTTCTTTTAAGATGGAGAAGATGGAAGAATAATTAAAATATAAATTTTCCCTGATGCCATCATTTCGGAAGCCTAGTTTTTTAATGTAATGGAAACTTTACACGAATGCCAGTTTGAAAACTTTTCCTATTTTTTCGTTTCTCAACAACAACATCGGAGTTGTGTTTGGTTTTGGTTTTTGTACGTACACTTGTAAATATTCATTAATGTTTCCCAATAGTTTAACCTTAATTGTTAGAGAGTATATATATGCCATGAGACGATTAAGCTTAATTTAATTTTATACTTTTTGAATACAATTTAAAAACTGGAAAGTATTGTCATGGTAGGTTTATCAAATATTACTTTTTGTTAAATATAGAATAGTATATTTCATGTAAACTCGATTGGAGGAACTCAATTAGATACCCTTATAAGTACTTATAAGTAACACTTCTAGCGCTTAACAATGGTTGAGCATGAAATAAATCCCATAAGGTAGAACATTTCTTTTGGATGGAGAATGTGGGTCTGTTCCTTTTAATTCGCTTCTGCCTATGTTTCTATCAATTCTTTTATTTAATTGTAGTAAGTATTGTTAAAAGGAATGTGCACAGCATTACTAGCACTTATAATATAATAAATTTTCAATATCGCCTAGATTTCCAAATAAATATTAATTGAAACGTATGTGCATAAATAATCAATAAGTTGAATCAATTTTTAACTATAACAGTAAATGTATCTGGTTCTTTTAATTTCGATTCTTTGTTTCTACAACTTTTTTTAATTTAATGGTAACAAGTATAGTTTAAATGATAGCGTAAAATGTATCACAGCATCATGCTTGCAATTCTGATTCTAAAGCAACAGTTTTTAGTAACTGCGATATAACGTTTATCAAATCATTTTGATCTAATTGAAAAGACCAAATAATTCAAACTCAACAGGAACTCCGACTTTATTTGCAGGACAAAAGAAATTTTACGAAACTTTTGACATTCAAGCTTTTACAAAACTGCGATACTCTGCAACCTGCAGCCATTGATTCACGGCACTGATGCAAATTTAATCAGTCTTGTTTTCCGAATCCAGTTTTCCATTGCTGAGTTTTGTTATTAGTCTTTCAGTTCATTTCCACGAATTCATGTCTGTCATTGAATATGCGCCATTGAATGGATATCGAAGGGCTTCTTGACAAACAAACAATGCATTTTAAAAGGATTTCTTGGGAGAAATTCAAAAACTTTTAAGTTCGTTACCCAGAACTTTCTTCAAAGGGCACTCACGATATTGCTTCCCCATTCCAAGAAACTAATACAGAAAATTAAGAAAAATGGGTATGTTTCGATTGGAAACTTCGTGTGTTTTCGTTTCTCAACAAAAACAACATCAGAGTTGTGTTTGTGTTTGGTTTTTTTATCCATACACTTGTAAATATTCATCAATGTTTTAATGGCTCAACCTTGGCTTATTGGTTGAGAGGGAACACATATGCATAAGACGACTGGTTTAATTTAATTATACCGTCTTGTTGTATTCTCTAGGTAGATTTAACAATGTTGCTTTTGTTAAATGTAGAATCTTATATTTCAGAAACTCTATTGGTGGAGAACACACTTTTTAGAACACTTACAAGTGACACTCCTTGACTTAACAATGGTTAAAGCCAGAAGATAAATACATAAGGTAGAAAACTTTCTTTTAAGATGGGAAGGTGAATGATGGTATGAACGATTAAAAGTTAACAATTAAGATGACTGGTTTAATTTAATTATTTATGCGTCTTGTGAACAACTTCAAAACTGGAAGGTAAGAAGTTACTATAGCAGTTACTTTTTGTTAGATATAGAGATCTTTATAGTTCAGGAAACTCATTGGGGGCACTCAATTAAAACCACTTCACAAAGTGACACTCTTTTGCCTTAACAGTGGATGGTCATGATAATACCATAGGGTAAAAAACTTTTCTTTTAAGATGAAAGTGAGAAAATGTAGTGGATAATTCGTGCATAGTTTTTCCCTGATGCTGATTTTTTTTAATGTGGTAGGCCCGAATCATCAGATTGGAAGCTGCGTGATTTTGTTTTCTCAACAAAATCATCCGGTTCTATTTGGTTTTTTGTGCGTACACTTACGTAAATTTTCAGGCAATGTTTCCCAATGGTTCAACCTGATTGGTTTGAGAGGAAATACATATACCATGGAAATACTGGTTTATACATCGTTTTTGTAAAACAATTTAAATTGTAAACCATTTCACTGGTATGTTTAGCAAATGCTGTTTTAAATGCAGAATCGTATATTTCGGTAATTCTGTTGAGGCTCATTTAGAAACCCTTACAAAATGTGACCTTAAACTTTAACGATTGAGTACGATAATTCTACAAAGGTAGAAACAAAGTTTTATTTTCAGATGGAGAAGAGTGGGATATTAAATCGATTATGTTCCTTTAATTCGATTCTGTCTATGTTTCTATCCTTCTTTGTTTAATGATAACAAGTACTAGTTTAAAGTGATCTGGCGTGAAATGCTTATCACAACAATTCTTGCACTTATAGTATCATAATAAATTTGCAATATCATAAATATTAGTGAAACGTGCTGTGCATTAAATATATCATGTCATTAAAATCCAATTAGTAACTATTGCATGTGAAATATATTTAGTCCTTTTCAATTCAAGATCTATGTTTCTACCACTTCATTTTTAATGGTATGCAAGTATAATTTAAATTGTAAGCTTAAAATGTATCATCAATCGCTTTTCAGTCTCCTGTTTCTAAGCAATAGTTTAAGTATCTGCGATGCATTATCAAATCACATTTCCCGATCTAGTGAAAAAGAGACTGAATAATTCGAACTCAACAGGAACTCCGACTTTATTTACCGGAGCAAAGGAAATTTTACGAAACTTTTGACATTCATGCTTTTACAAAACGGCGTTACTCCTAAACTCTGCAACCTGCAGCCATTGATTCTGGCACTGATGCAGATTTAATCAAGCTTCAATGCCGAATCCAGTTCGTTTGCTGAGTGTGTTATTAGTCTTTCAGCTCATTTTCCAGGAATTCATATCTGTCATTGATATGCGCCATTGAATGGATATCGAAGGAGCTTCTCGACAAACAAACAGCCCGTTTTAAAGGATTTCCTCGGAGAAATTCAAAAACTTTTAGAATTCGTTAACCAGAACTTTCTTCAAAAGGGTACTCTGGATATTGCTTCCTCATTCCAAGAATCTAATACAGAAATTGAAGAAAAAATGGAGAATGCCTGGATTGGAAACTTGCTATGTTTTTCGTATCTCAACAACAACAACATCGAAGTTGTGTTTGTGTTTGGTTTTTGTACGTACACTTGTAAATATTCATCAATGTTTCCCATTGTTTCGACCTGATTAGTTAGAGAGAAAGCACATATGCCAAGAGACGACAGGTTTAATTTAATTATATGTCTTGTTATATTATCTAGGTAGGTTTTTTTTTAAATGTAGAATCGTATATTTCGGTAACTCTATTGGAGGAGTTTCTTTATAAACTCTTACAAGTGACAATCCTTGCCTTAAGCATGGAGCATGAGCATGATTAATCCATAAAATAGAAAACTGGTGGAGAAGGTGGGAAGATGGTTGTGATCAATTGAAAAATTAACAATTAAGACGAATGCTTTAATTTATATATATATTTCTTGTAAGCAATTTAAAAACGGGAAGGTATTGCTAAATGTAGTTACTATAGTTGAAGTGATATTTTTTGTTAAATGTTGAATCGTATATTTCGGAAACTCTATTGGGAGAGTTCAACTAGAAACCCTTACAAGTGACACTCATTGGCTTAACCGTGGAAGAGCGTGATAAATCCATAGGGTAGAAAAGTGTTCTTTTTTTAAGGGGAGAAGGTGGGGAAGATGGTGTGAATAATTAAATGATTAACAATTAAGACGACTGATTTAATTTAATTATACGTCTTGTAAGGAATTTAAAAACAGAAAAGCATTGTCTAGATAGGTTTATCAAATGCTGCTCTTGTTACATGTAGAATCTATTTCGAAAACTCGTTTCGAGAGTTGGAGAAGCTCAATTAGAAACCCTTAAATGGATAGTCCTTGCCTTTACAGTGGATGGACATGGCAGATCCATAAAATAGAAACTTTTCTTTTAAGATGGAGAAGGTGAGAAGACGGTATGCATAACTAAAATATCAATTTTCCCAGATGCCATCCTTTCGGATGCGCTTCTTTTTAGATCCCTTTGATCATGGGTGGCCTGATAGCCAGTTGTCCAACGCTCTAGACTTTTGGTACCACAGGCTTCATGTTCGAATCCTGGCTGTAGAATGGATGTTTATTAGTGGTTCGGAATGCACATTAAATAGTAGGTCATGGTCAACCTGAAGTGTGCAAGAAATTACCGTAGAGCAACAAACCAAACAATGTAAAATAAAAATTACTGGTTAAACTAATTATTTTCCGTTAATTTCAGAGAAAGGAAGAATTAATAAATAATTTTTTTTTTTTTAAAAAATGAAATAATTTTTTTATTAAAATATCTCATTTTGTTTCAATAATGAAAAAACTTTTTTTAAACTTAAAATATATGAAGTGGCTCAACTATTCATATCTTTATCTATCCTTTTCTATGATTGATAAAAAAAATTGCATAATACTTAAGAGTAAAAAGAAATATGATTTATTTTTTCTGTTACAGCACACAAAATATATTACCCTTATACGTTGCTAAAATTATTCGAAGCTTACAATGAAGCTTCGGTGAGTAAAACAAAAATATGGAGGGAGAGAGAGAGCAAATGTTTCAGGTAAATAAACGAGCCGTCTTTTAGGGAAAGTGATCTTTTATTCAGTAATCTGGAGGAGCAATCCTTTTGATGAATAAGCTCCTGAGAAAATCAGACAAAGGGTCGATTGAGCATATTAGATGAAACGGAAATGGGGCTTGTAAGAATGAATGGCATGGAGGTGCTTCATCATGCTGCTTGTTCGTTTATGCTCGACGAACTTCTGGGAAATTCCTTTAACTGCTTAAAGACGATTTTCTTAGACAATGTATGACTGAATTTATAATAAAATATACTAATCATGGTGATTTAAAAGATGGATAATTTTTTTAAAACTTAATTTTGCTAAAAATACAAAGGCAGGAGGATAATGAGTTTTGCATAGAGCAAATATTTATATATCTATATCTATCTATCTATCTATCTGCCTGATAGTCGAGTGACTAACACTCTGGCTCTCGTTGCCACATGTTTCGGGTTCGAGTCTCGGTAGTGCCATGGATGTTTGTAGGGGTTAGAAATCTACTTTAAGCCGGAGGTCCCGGTCTAGCAAGACTGTAGAGGGTTGGGCGTAGGGCTGACATTCCTACCTCGTAAAAAAAGAAAACATCTCTTGTCTAAAAACCTGCCAATAGGCTTGGCCCACCATGGGGCTGTTTAGTTATTGATGATGATGATCTATCTATCTGTATATATATATATATATTGCTATGTTTCATATGTTGTCAGCATTTATTATTTTGTATACAACAAAAATCTGTATAAAAAAAAAAATCTCTCTAAGCTCATTTGTAATGCACGACTGTTAGCATGTAAAATGATGCTGGACTCCTTTCCATTGGTGTACTATAACCACTACTTTAAAATTGGAGCAGACTTTGTGAAAATCGTGACAAAGAGCTTCTTATTGACGGTCGACGTATTGAATTCAGATTTTCAATGTAGTTCCCATTAATGTAGTTCCCTATGTAGTTCCCATTCAATTACTCTGAAATTTCTCACATTCTCCACAATTTTCCCGCAAAATGAGCAATATATATTGAAATTAAGGTTTGGCTGGATTCTTAGTATGTAATGTATGTTTGACCAGAACCAAAATATTCTAGCAGTGTCTCTCTCTCTCTTTATATATAAAGTGTTAATCACGTCCGTAGCATATCTTCAAGCTACATGTTGCCTCTGGGAAGTGCTAGATGAGTAACAGCTTTTTCGTAATTACAGTCCGATAGGATATGCCTTATTCAAACTTTATCTATCGACTTCCTGTGTTATTAACATTGCAGGAAATGAATTCAGGTGCAAAGAGTTGCAATCTTGCTAGAGGAGGCATGTCTGAGGAATGCTAAAGTTGATGTTCATCTGCAGTCAAGGAGAATGACAGCAAAATTCAATCAATAAAATTTCTTAAGTTAGCATTTCGCACAATATCGAAAATAATAAAATCAAATCTATGAAGATATATGTGAAGTCAGTGATTATTGAATTGATACCTCTGTTAGGGTAATAAAAAAAATGTAAAGTAAACAAAGACATTACATTCAGGCTGGCGTGTCTTTATCAAAAGTTCTAATAGTCAAAATTTCTAATTTGCAATAAATCAGAATAAAATATTTTCTTGAATATTAGAATAATATTTTTTTTTCTGATGTATGGATTTTTCTAAACGTTTGTTTTCTTAATAAACGAGTCGAATCATATTCCAAGTTTTAATACTATATTAAAATCTCAAAGTTTTTCTAAAAATTACCGGTTATATAACATTTTTAAATTAAAATTGAATTACGTTGTGGCGAGCTATTAGACAAGAAATAGTTGGCAGCGTTCTGTGCACTGCTATTGCAAAGCACTGACGTACGCGTTAGGAAACCTATGGCACATGAACGACGTCCTTATTTCTGTTTCATTACTTCCGTTATCATTGACTTTTTATACATAGAAAATGGTTTCAACCCAGATCCATTTTCATAATAACCAAAGTATTCATTTCTTTTTTTGATTTTTAATGGTTTGTCTTATATTGCATAAATTGTTTCTTTTGATTTTTTAATGACTTGTGCTATTCGGAAACAATCATCTGGACAAAGATCTTTAAAGTGTCTACTTTTGTTTCTCTAATCTTTTTTTTAAATTTGAGAGCAGGCTTTATTTTTTCATTTCCTATCAGTAACTCTTCCAAATGTTTAGAATATCATTAAGAGTTTCATTCTGTAGCTAACGTTAGGTCCATGTCTATCATTACGCCTTCTTGCTAGCTTCGAACTTCTTCATCAACAGTTGTTAATTCCACACTCTCAGTTATGCATCAATGAGCCACAAGCTGCCAGGGTCAATATTCGCTTAACAGTTTTTCCTTTCAAATTAAGATTTTCCGGTTTGTCTAATTGATACCTTTAGCTTTTGGCCAAAAGACTGGATTTGTAAGTATTTAGAGAATCTGATATGCATGGTTTGACTTCATTTTATTAAGGAATTTCTTAATTGACTAGAGTGCTTAATCAGTACTTTCTTCTTTAATATTTAATATTTTCTTCTAATATTAACATTTTATTTCTTAATCAGTGCTATCTTCAGATATGATCGCTGATTTTTAAAAATGTATAAAATCCTTTGAATTTATAATTTTTATTAATCTTTTATTTCTAAATATATTAAGCAAATTATTCTAAATATATTAAGCAAACTGTATATATAGATATTGTATACTAACACTATAAATTACACTGTATAGATATTGTAAGTATTTTTGAAAATTTTATATGCATGGTTTTGGGTTCATTTCATTAAAGAATTTCTTAATTGATTAGAATGCTTAATCAGTGCTACATTCTTTAGATATGATCGCTAATTTTTTAAAAAATGCATGAATTCTTTTGAATTTATAATTTTATTGCTCTTTTATTTCTAAATATATTAAGCAAAAGTACTGGATATGTAAGTATTTCAATCATCTGGTATGCATGGTTTGGGTTTATTTCGTTAAAAAATTTCTTAATTGACTAGAGTCCTTAATAAATGCCTTTCTTCTTTAGATATGATCACTAATTTTAAAAAATGTATGCATCTCTTGAATTTATAATTTTATTTATATTTTATTTCTAGATATATTAAGCAAGAGATTTAAATATGTGTATTCATATTTATTTCTTATCACTTTGGAATTATAACACTTAGCAATCCAATTTTTTTTTATTGAATTTATTACTATTTTTAACTAATAGGTAATCAAAATGAATTAATTAATTTATTTCAATATAAAATAAATTTCTATTAGTAAATTTTGTCCTTAAACTAGTAATTTAAAAATCATCTGCTTTTCCCCATATAACTAACATTCATCAAAACTGAATCAAAATAATTATTTTTTGAGACTACAGTTTAAAAATTACATCAAATTTTTTTTTTCTCTGAATGTTATATTTTCTACATACCAAAAAAAAATTCACAAAAGATTTCTAATTATTTATTTAATTAAATAAAAATATTTTTTTATATTATATGAGCAATAAAATAAAAATAAAACTTCTTAAACGACAACATTTTGAAATTGACAGAATTTTTTATGTTTTAATTTGGTACATGCCAAAAAAACTAATTATCCCAATAAATAATAATATAAATAATATTAATTATTCACAAAAATACTAATTATTTAATTAATTAAATAAGACATTTTTAAAGTATATAAGCAATAAATAAAAATAAAATTTCTTAAAAGACAACATTTTTAATTTGACAGAATTTGTAATGTTTTTATTTGGTACATACAAAAATATTCACAAAGAATACTAATTGCTTATTTAATTAAACAAAACTACATTTTTATGGTATGGTAGTAATAAAATAAAAATTAAACTTTTAAAAGACAATATTTGGAAAATTGTTCGCTTTCATCTATTTTCAATATAAAATAATTTGTAAATATTTGAGTGAATTAAATTAATCCATTTTTTATATCTTTTTCGGAACGCTCTTGTGTAAATTGTAAATATTTGAAGTTAAATGTTCTTTCTTAAAAATATCTCGCTATTATAAATACTTAAATTTAATTTTTTTAATTCTGAAATTCTTTTAATTTATATATTCACATTTTTTTTAATTCCCACTTCGGATTAAATTAAATATTTGTATTTTATCCCCAGTATAAATCTTTTATATAGCTTTGATCAATTATAAATACAAACATAAACGCGTTTGCTTAAATTAAAAAATCCACATGGATATTTTATTTTTAACTTAAATTTATTAAATAAACAAGTTTTTTTAATGTGTGATTATTATAAAGCAATCTATATGTAAAACTAAATGATTAAATGATTACCAAATGATATTACCTGATTTTATATTTTATATTTGTATTAAAATGAGGAATATTTTATGGAAAAACGATATTTGCGTCTATATTTTTGGTTCTAATAAATGTTTTTTTATTTCTTGTTCTTTTTTAATGTAATTGTATTTTAGTTTTATTAAAACTTCATCAATTGGTAACGTTCAAATATCGTTGAGCTGAAGACTTAAATTTATTTCATGTTTTTATTATTTATAAATAATTCAATTTTTTTCGAGATTAATATTAACAATCTAAATGTAAAAATAAATGATTAAATGATTACAAAATGATATTACCGGTTGTATACTTTATATTTGTATTGAAATAAGGAATATTTTATGTCGACACTTGTAATTGTATTGTATTTTCTTTTATATTTTTTGGCGCTTTTATTTATTTATTTTTGCTTGTTCTTTTTAATGTATGTATTTTAGTTTTTATTAAAACTGCGTTCATCTGTAAAGTTCAAATGTCGTTGAGCTGAAGATGTATTTAATAAAAAATTATAATAATCTTTTATTTTATCTTTTCATGGAGTTTCGTATTAAATATCATTATGCAGTACATAATTTATTAAAAATAATACTTTCTTTTTTTAATGACAAACAACGGAATTTATATGCTATAATATGAACAATGTAAATGATTTGAATATATTTTGCATGTGTATATTTGTGTTTTAATAATATAAAAACTATACAATTGTGAATAATATTTTAAAAAGGTACTGAAAAATATCGTTACATTGTTTAATACTTTACTAATTGATACGGATCAGATTTTTTTCTCTAATAACTATTTTTCTATAATAAGTATTTTTAATAAGTACGATGGCTTCCATTACAGTCATTGCCTTGAGAAACGAGGAAACAACTTAAAAAATGTACATGTGTGGCATTTTTTTAACCTGTTCATTTGTGGGTCTTGTTCAATTTATGTTGTACTTACGAACAACCGATAAGTAATGAAGGAGCCATTTTTTTTTCAGGGACGACATTTTTTACTAACTACTTCCCTCTTGTTTGTCGTATGGGAGAAATTCTGGTTAACTCATGTCAAGCACCTTGACTATTGAAGCGCGATGTTTATGTGCATGTGTTTGTATGCGGTGTCTGTGTGTTTTTATGCTACACAACATGTGTTAAACATCACGCATCAATAGCCCAGGTGTATATGTTAGGTTAGGTATGTGTACATGTTTATATGCGGTGTTTATGTGTATTTATGTTACACAATATGTGTTAAACATCCCGCATCAATAGTCCAGGTGTATATGTTAGGTTAGGTATGTGTACATGTTTATATGTGGTGTTTATGTGTATTTATGCCACACAACATGTGTTAAACATCACGCATCAATAGTCCAGTGTATATGTTAGGTTAGGTATGTGTACATGCTTATATGCGGTGTTTATGTGTATTTATGTTACACAATATGTGTTAAACATCACGCATCAATAGTCCAGGTGTATATGTTAGGTTAGGTATGTGTACATGTTTATATGCGGTGTTTATGTGTATTTATGTTACACAATATGTGTTAAACATCCCATGTCCAGGTGTATATGTTAGGTTAGGTATGTGTACATGTTTATATGTGGTGTTTATGTGTATTTATGTTACACAATATGTGTTAAACATCGCGCATCAATAGTCAAGGTGCCTGCCTTGAATTCACGGATTTCTCCCATACGATAAACAAGATCGACGTAGTTAATAAAAAAAGTCTTCTTGGAAAAAAATGTCTCCCTCCAATACTCCTCGGTAGGTTGTTTGTTAGTAGAATGCAAATAGAACAAGGCTCACCGATGAACAAGTTAAAAAAAAATGCCACACATGTAAAATTTTTATGTATCTTTTTTTATTCGTTTTTTTCTGGCTGGCTGAATAAGTGTCAGAATAAAATGAATAAAACATAATCAATTATAAAAAAAAAAAAAAATTATTATTTTTTTCCCTGAAAATGTTAACATAACAACTTTATTACCATACTCTTCTGATTAACAAACAAAATTACAAACAATTTCTTTTATAATAAAGAATTTGATTTATTTTTACAGCTATGGCAAACGAAATATCTTTCCATTATTTGTTTCAAAAATTGTTGAAAACTTATAAATAAACGGCAATAGGGCGACATGCAATAATAAAAGAAGATAATAGAGGTGAAAAATAAAATAAAGAACATGAAAGGAATAATTGTTTCCCTTGAAAAAGAAAGAGCTATCTTTTAAGGAAAGTAAACTTTTATTCAATAATTTGGAGAAGCAATCCTTTTAAGGATATAAACTCCTAATGAAAGCAGACAAAGGGTCTAAAGAACAAGACAAAAGTAAGTGAAACATAACGCCTACCGATGTAAAAAAAATACTAGGTCTAAACTTCTACACTGGGGGCCTGATGGCAGAATGACTAGCGTTCTGGTGCTCGGTGCTACAGGCTTCGGGTTCCAGTCCCGCCGGTGCCATGGATGATTGTAGAGGTATGGAACTTTAAACTGTAGGTCCCAGGACCGTAGGGCAGGACTGGGAACTGCAGGTAGTCTCTGACTGTGGACCATTGGGCGTAGGACTGACATGTTTTGTCAGTAATTTCAATATCCTGAGCAATTAAAAATGTAACTTGTAGATTTATAGAACTCATTGCTTTAATGTTAATCAAACTTCGAACAGCCTATTTTAATATGCTGTAATTAAATTTTTCATCTTTTATGTAAGTAATATATATTTTAGTGTCTGAAGGCTGAGTAGCTAGCGCTCTTTTGATCGGTACCTCAGATTCGGCAGTGCCATGGATGTGTAGCGGTTCGGAATCTACTATAAGCAGTAAGTTCCAGTCTAATATGATTGTAAAAAGTTGATGTAGGGCTGACAAACCTACCCTGTAAAAAGAAATCATCTCATGTTTCGGAATCGGTCAGTAGGCAGACGGCCTTGGCTCGACAAGTGGCTGTTGCGCCAATGAAGAAGAAACTTCAACACTGTATGGATACGCTAAGTAATTAATATCCAGGGACACTTTCGTCCTCCTTTTCCTTAAAGGTTCAATGCAGTATGCCTTTAATGCCTCCTGAGTAACATTACATTTGCTACAAATCCGATGTGCCAGTTTAGTTTAGTTTGTCGCTCTACGGTTTTTTTTCTTTTTTGCACACTTTGGGCTAATTAGACGGGACCTACAGCATAACATGGATTCCGAACCACCAACAAACATCCATGCCACAGCCAGGATTCAAACCTGAAGCGCGGGGTTCCAAAGATCAGATCGCTAGGCAATTGACCATCAGGCCATAATGCACCTCTGAAGAATAGCTTTAAGTTCAAGTGGTGGCTTTGAAGTAATATTCTACATAATCTACTAACAAGGTTATATTAAACTATTGCCCTCTAAATAGAATGGAAAATGAATAGAATTGCTTTAAATAGACTATTTCTCTTACTAAAACTAGAATAAGGAAGAGCAAAGTTTAATGGAATTAACTAGTTAAAATTAATTTAAGAACATTGAGCTTTAAGTAGATAAGAAAGCATTAGGTCAAAACCTATTGTTTAAAAAATCAGTTTACACAATGTGACTGTATTGTATTTAAGCAGACGCTTCAACAAGGGTGACTGTCCATGACCGCAAGAGATCACCATCTTCATGCTTTGTGATTACAGAGATGAATTTTCCACTGCACCTCAACTCCTAACAAAATGATGGGCTCTTAAAATAATTGACTGCCATTCCAAGAGCATGAACAAATTTAATTAAAACTGAGCATTCTACATTCTAGCTTCTATCTCTACATTCTCTTAAGCATGCTTTCATTTAATAATATTTATTATATATATATAACAAATATAAATTTTTGTATAAAAAGTATTATTTATTCAATTTTTAGGAAAATTACCAAATGATACACATTAAAGCAAGGGAAATAAAGAGTAAACGTCTATGTTAATCAAAATATAACAACAATGTTAACAGTTATCAACAATTAAATAAAATTAAGCTAAATAAGGTTAAAAGCATTAATTAAAAGAACAAAATAACATGGCATTTTTTCTTCTTTTATATCAAAATAAAGTGCATTTTGTAACTGGAAGCTAAAACAATAACATAAAGAAAAAAATACTTTACATTAACTTAATACTTACATAACTTTAATACTTACAGGTCATTAACTTAATACTTACATAACTTTAATACTTACATGTCATTAACTTAATAACAAACTTCTGCATTAAAAATATTACACGAATGGATGATTGGTTAAATATTGATAAGAGATTTTTTACCAAATGCATCTTTTGATGTGTATTTTATAAATATATATGTATGTGTGTATAAAATCTAAATTTTTGTATAAAAAAATGCTATTTATTTAGTTTTCCAGAAAATTACCGAATGGCATATGGAAGAAAAAAAAAAACATGTGTTAATATTATATATATTATTACAACAATCTTAACAGTTATCAACAATTAAATAAAAGTAACAAGGCACATGTGTTTTTTGTGATATTTAAAAACATTAATTAAAATAACAAAAAAAACATGGGCCTTTTTCGATTTTTCGCTAAAACACATTTTGGAAATAGAAGTTTAAACAATAACAATATATTTAATATTTAACAAATATATAAGATTTTTGTATAAAAATTGTTATTTAATTAATTTTCCAGAAAATTACCTAAAGATACATGGAAGGAAAAAAAAAACAATAAACATCAGAGTTAATCAAAATATAATAACAATGTTAACAGTTATCCACAATTAGCTAAAAGTAGCAAAATAATGCTAAAAACATTAATTAAAATAACAAACAAACATGGCACTTTTTTTCCCTTTTTGAAACAAAATAAAATGCATTTTAAAAGGGAAGCTAAAACAATAGCAATATATTTAATATTTAACAAATATATACTTCTGTATAAGAAAAATGTTATTTATTTAATTTATTAATTAATTAACAAAATAATTAGCTAATTAATTAATTTAATTGAACAATTAATTTCCTAGAAAATTACCAAATGATATACGCTAGAAAAAAAAAATATCTATGTTAATCATTATATTACAACAATGTTAAGAGTTATCAACAATTAAATAAAATTAGCAAAATAAGGTTAAAAACATTACTTAAAATAACAAAAAACGACACTTTTTTCTAACTTTTAAAACAAAATAAAATCCTTTTTGGAAATGGAACCTAAAACAATATCATAGAGATAAAAAAAATATTTTAAAAATATTCATGTCATCAACATAAAAACATATTACTTAATTGGAAAGACTAAGAAATAAAATTAAAAAACTGAATAATGGACAAGAACATTTCATAAAAAATTAGAAGGAATCGTACTGTAATCCAAATATCCTACAAAAAAAAATAAATAAAGACCTTTTTCTTTACAAGTAATTATTATGAAAACTGAAACTTCCCCTACAATGTTTTACGGGTTTGTTTTAGAAAACATTAATTTGATTAATTAACTCGACGCATGTTTTTAAAGCTATGAGAAATAAAGACTTTTTTCATTTCATTTCTTTCTTTATTTATTTAATCATGGATAATTTGTAACGTTATTAAAGAATGCTAAAGAGTACAGATGAGTAAGGGACATATAATTCTAAATAACAATAGATGAAAGTTAATTAGCTGAATAATTGTAGAATTAGTTGGACTTTTTTAGCACAGTCTTGAAATGAAATTTATTTCAATCAAAATCTACATATCCATTTTCTTCTTTTTCTTTTCTAAATAGAATGATAAAAAATTTACATCATTAGTTGTTAGATTGCATATCTGTTGAAGTATCTTGTGACAACAATTATTTATAATTATTTTATAATTGCTTGTTATTTTCCAGTTAAAAAATTTGCACATTTAACAGGCAAAATAGCACCGTAATTATTCCTAATCCCAAAATATCCTTTAATATCCCTCAATTCCTAATATCCTAAAATCCTTAATAATTTTTTTATTTCAATAAGCATATAGGACAAAGGAAATATCGTTTTATCGTTAAGAAAAATAAATTTACAACCTCAATTTACATAAAAATATACATTGGCTGATTGTGAAAGAAATGTACTAGCGTTAGCTTTAAATAATATAAATACAGTAAATCTGGTTTTAATAAAAGTCTTTCCAAATAATATTTTTTTCGAGGTACTAATTAAAAGAAATTCAATTATACAATGTCTACTTTACTGAAGCTATACCATTTTTGGTATATCCTGTTTACATTGAGAAGATTTAGAATGAGGCCTGAATGGCCGAGTATTTGAGCTCGGTGCCACAGGTTTTGGGTTCGAGTCCCGGCTGTGTCACAGATGTTTGTAGTGGTTCAGAATCCACTTTAAACCGTAGGTACCGAACTCATCTGATCGTAGAGCGTTGGCGTAGGGCTGACAACCCTAACCAGTAAAAGAAAATATCTATTGTCTAGAATCTGCTAGCAAGAACACGGTCTTGGCCTGCCATGGGGACACACCACACCTGTTGCTTTACTGTTGATGTTGTTAATTATAATATTATAATAACGTTACAGTTATCAACAATTAAATAAAATTAGCGAAATAAGGTTAAAATTTTAATGAAAGTAACAGAAAACATGAACCTTTTTTTCCATTTAAAAAAAATAAATTCATTTTGGGAATGGAAGCTAAAACAATAGCAATATATTTAAACTTTAGCAAACATATATTTTAGTAAAAAAAATTATTTTATTAATTTTCTAGAAAATTACCGAATGGTACATGGAAGAAAACAAAAAAATAAACATATGTGTTAATCATAATATTGCAACAATGTTAACAGTTGTCAACAATTAAATAAAATTAGCGAAATAAGTTTAAAAACATTAATTAAAATAAAAAAAAAAAAAAAAAAAAAAAGAAGAAGAAGAAGAAGAAAAAAATGACACTTGTTTGTCCTTTCTATGCAAAATAAAATGCATTTTGGAAATGGAAGCTAAAACAATGGCATAGAGAAAAAAACAAAATATTTAAAAATATTCATGTCATCAACATAAAACATATTACTTAATTGGAAAGAGTAAGAAATAAAATTAAAAAATTGAATAATGGACAAGAACCTTTTATAAAAAATTAGAAGGAATCGTACTTTTAATCCAAATATCCTACAAAAAAATAAATAGAGGCATTTTCTTTGAAAGTAATTATTATGAAAACTGAAGCTTCCCCTACAATGTTTTACGGGTTTGTATTAAAAACATTAATTTGATTAATTAACTGCGACGCATGTTTTTAAAGCTATAAGAAATAAAAACATTTTTTCTTACTGTTTCATTTCTATATTTATTTATTTAATCATGAATAATTTGTAACGTTATTAAAGTATGCTAAAGAGTACAGATGAGTAAGAAACACATAATTCTAAATAACAATAGATGAAAGCTAATTATCCGAATAAGTGTAGAATTAGTTGGACTTTTTTTATCTTAGTCTTGAAATGAAATTTATTTCGTATCAAAAGTCTACATATCCATTTTATTTTTTTTCTGTAAAATAGAATGATAAAAAAAATCTACATCATTAATTTTTGCATATTTGTTGAAGTATCTCATGACAACAATTATTTATAATTATTTTATAATTGCTTGTTATTTTCAAGCTAAAACATTTGCACATTTAACAGAAAAAATTTCCTTAATATTCTTTAATCCCAAAATATTCTTTAATATCCCTTAATTCCTAATATCCCAAAATATCCTCAAAAAATTCTTTTATTTAAATAAGCATATAAAACAAAGGAAATATCGTTTGATAGCTAAGAAAATAATTTATACCTCAATTTGAATAAAAATATAGATTGGCTGATTGTGAAGAAATTTACTATCGTTAGCTTTAACGAATATGGAAATTGTAAATCTAGTTTTAATAAAAATTTCCAAATAATAATTTTTCAGCGAAAAAAAAAAAATTTATTAATCAAAAATTCTTAAAAATTATATTATTATTCAAAATAAAAAATTCAGTTATGCATCATCAACTTTACTAAAGCTATGTCATTTTGATGTATACGGTTTATATGATAAGGTTTAGTATGTGACCTGAATGGCCGAGTATATGGTGATCGGTACCACCGGTTTTGGTTTCGAGTCCCGGTGGTGCCATGGATGATTGTAGTGGTTCAGAATCCACTTTAAACCGTAGGTACCGAACTCATCTGATCGTAGATCGTTGGGCGTAGGGCTGACAAGCCTAACCCGTAAAAAGAAAACATCTACTGTCTAGGAATCTGCTAGCAAGCACACGATCTATGTCCACCGTGGAAGCCAACCACCTGTTGCATTGCGGATGATCCTGATGAAGTTAATCATAATATTACAATAATGTTAACATTATCAACACATAAATAAAATTAGCAAAATATGGTTAAAAACTTTAATTAAAATAATAGAAAACATTGATTTTTTTTTTCTCCTTTTAAAACAGAATAAAATACATTTTGGAAATGAAAGCTAAACAATAGCAATATATTTAATCTTTAAACAAACATATATTTTTGATGAAAAAAATTGTTTAATTAATTTTCTAGAGAATTACCGAATGATACATGGAAAAAAAAAAAAAAAAAAGAAAATATCTGTGTTAATCATAATATTGCAACATTGTTAACATTTATCAACAATTAAATAAAATTAGCAAAATAAGGTTAAAAACATTAATTAAAATTTTTAAAAAATGTCATTTTTTTGTCCTTTTTAAAACAAAATAAAATGCATTTTGGAAATGGAAGCTAAAACTATAGCATAGAGAACAAAAAATACTTTAAAAATTCATGACATCAACATAAAACATATTACTTAATTGGAAAAGAGTAAGAAATAAAATTAATAAATTGAATAATGGACAGAACCTTTTATAAAAAATTGAAGGAATCATTACTTTATTCTAATATCTAAAAAAAAAAAAATAAATACATAAATAAAAAAAAATAAAGGCATTTTCTTTACAAGTAATTATTATTATGAAAACTGAAACATCCCTTACAATGTTTTACGGGTTTGTTTTTTAAGAAAACATTAATTTGATTAATTAACTGCGACGCATGTTTTTAAAGCTATAAGAAATAAAGATTTTTTTCTAACATTTCATTTCATTCTTTATTTATTTAATCATGAATAATTTGTAACGTTATTAAAAGAATGCTAAAAGTACAGATGGGAGAACACGTAATTGTAAATAACAATAGATGAAAGTTAATTATCTGAATAAGTGTAGAATTAGTTGGGTTTTTTTAAATGAAATTTATTTCATATCAAAATCTATATATCCATTTATTTATTTATTTATTTTTTGTTGCTAAACGTAATGATAAAAAATCTGTATCATTAATTGTTAGTGCATATTTGTTGGAAGTATCTCATGACAACAATTATTTGTAATTATTTTATAATTGCTTGATATTTTCAAGTTAAAAAAATTTGCGCATTTATTAGGAAAAATGTCCCTTAATATTCATTAATCCCAAAATATCCCTTATTATCTCTTAATCTCTAATATCTAAAAATCCCTTAATAATTCTTTTATTTCAATAAGCATAGAGGACAAAAAAGGAAATACCGTTTTATCGTTAAAAAAAAATGCTCTACATCAATTTGCTTAAAAATATGCATTGGCTGATTGTGAAGAAATTGACTATCGTTAATTTAAAAATCTATCGTGAATTAAAAAAGTAAATCGGGTAGTAATAAAATTTCAAAAATATTTTTCACGATTCTAATATATATAAAAAAAAAAACAAAAAAAAAAAAAAAACGGTTATGCATAAACTTTACTAAAGCTACGTCATTTGGGTCAATCTGTTTAAAAGTTTAAATTAAAACATACTGTTAATATATTTCTGTATGTGCATACTGTTGTCATATTATCTGTTAATAATGTTTATTAAAAGCTACGTCATTTGGGTCAATTCTGTTTTACATTTAAAAAGTTTAGAATTAAAAATACTGTTAATATATTTTATAATTTATAAATTTTAAATTTTATACTTAATACATTTTATGTCTTTCCATTAAATTATTTTACTTAATAATTGACAGTGAGATTCGATTAGAAGTTCAAATCCGTTGACGTTGTAAGTTTCAGGCATTTTTTCAAACAAGCAGGAGGCAAGTTGTGACAGTATGTTACAAAGTGACGTGTAATGTCTATTGTGGTGTAAGCAATGTGTATTGTGACATCGTGTTTAAAATGATGTGTAATGTGTATAGTGACGTAAGCGATGTATATTGTGACAACATGTAAAGCGTCTCACATCGACAATCAGACTGTAATGTGGTAATTTCTTAGACTACATTCTAATATGCACATCCCTAATTGTCTTATCGAAAGGCATTAGGTCCCATTTATTAAGTCCATTAGATCCCTGTGAGCATATTTTAGTAAACCTAATGTCGAAAATAATATTTCGACATTATATATAACATTATAAATATGGTTAGTAGTTAGTAACTCTTGCAATAATTGTATATAACTATTGTAAATATAGTTAGTAGTTAGTAACTTTCTTTTACTAATTAAATTGATATTTTATGATGTCAATACAGTTGTTTCATGAATTGATCATATCTGATTGTAATGCATTAAGTAGTTTCATTAAAAAATTCAGTTTTCTATTTATTTTTAAATTTTATAAATAAAAATAAATTCTTGTCTAAAACCGCATAAGAGAACTTGACAACAACGTAACTGGTTTATTTTTTCTAATTAAAAAACAAATAGGTGAAATAAAACATTTCTAACTGTTGTACATACTATTAAATAAAAATATTTGATAAAAATTAAAACTACCATTTTGATATCATAAAACAATTTTCTTTTTTTAATATCGAACGAATACTATACAAAACTGTAATGTTGGCTTATACAGCATTCATGAAACAAGAAAAGTACAAATTTTAATACGTATAGTTTGCTCCAAAATACTATTTTTCCTTACAACAACTAACACACAAAGCAAAATTAAGATCAGATTAACCTCCCATGCAATTGCTCACACGGTAATTAACGCTCACCAAAATCAAAGGTCACTACCACATGTTACTGAGACAGGAAAACCAGTCAAGCCGTTCTGCATGCAACCTGATTTTACCATCTGTCGCTAGGTGAACTATCTAGCTAAAAAGAGCACCTTCGTCTGTTTTACTGCATATCTCTCCTCTCCAGTCACGTTATCAAAGTTGTAAAAATGTGTGGAAACTTTCTTTCCTCTTTTATCAAGGAAGGCTTTTATTGAGATCGAGACTATATTCTTTTTACATGGGGATGCGCGGCCTGGAGGTTTTATCTAAAGTGGTCCCTTGAAAGCTTTTCTTGAAATTCAGTCTATGGGAAGGAGGTCTCTTTTATTTAAGGAAGAAAAGCCCTCGAAAGCTTTCTTTACTCAGAAAATCTGCTATAGGTTACAGCTATACATCAAAATATTTGCTGGCCTTTTTAGCCATTTTTCCCCCACGTTATGCTGAACATAAAACAACGTTTATTTTCGATGTGTTCAAAAAAGACGGATGATTATTGGTCATTATGTTAGATTCCTCGTGATAGTTGCCGAAAGTTGATATTAAAAAATGTTATTGATTTATTATATATTTTATGGGAATAAATTTTATTTATAGGTCTTTTTTATGTACTGTGGAAACGAATGTAGGCATTGGAAGAAATATTTTCTTGAACTTTGAAAAGGAATAGGCATGTTTGAGGCAATTAAAAATACTAATAAAGTATTAATTCAATAATTAAGGGAAAAGTACATGTTAACAGTGTTTATGGAAGTATATTATTTTTCTAAAGTGGTCCTTGAAAGCTATTCTTGAGATTCAGTCTGTGGAAAGGAGGTCTCTTTTATTTGAAGAAGAAAAGCCCTCAGAGCTTTCTTTACTCAGAAAATCTGCTATAGGTTACAGCTATACCATCAAATATTTTTGCTGGCCTTCTGTTGAACTTTTTTTCCGTTATGCTGAACATAAAACGTTTATTTTCGATATGTTCAAAAGACTGATGATTATTAAGACATCATGATGGTTGCAAATTTGATATTAAAATGTTATTGATTTTGTATATATTAACATCACTAAGGATTTTTGTGGGGATAAATTTATTTACATGTCTTTTTATCTACTGAGGGAGAGCAGGAATTTTTGTTAAGAAAAATGACTAATAATTTTGCTACTAATTTTTATTGATTGATACTTAATTATACATTTTTTTTTATATAAAAGGAGTTATGGTTAGCATTTGGCTCAAAAAATATATTATCGTCCTAGCAAATTAATTAAAAGTTGACATTTGTCAATGTTACAACTCATTGGAAGAAATATTTTCTTTGATGACTTTCAAGAGGAAAAAGGACACATTTGAGGCTTTTTAACAGTGTTTAAGTAAGTATGCCCTACTCGTGGTTCAGTAGCAACAGGAGCCGCTGGTGAGCATTAGGGTTGAGGTTCAATACGCTGGCGGCTTTGTGATAGACACTGTTTCAAAAAAAGAGAGATTCGATGCCGGTTGTGTTGTTCAACATCTTGCCTCGTTAGTCGGACTACCATGTGTGAGTGATCTGAGTTTTCTCCCACACGATACGCACATCTGGATAGTCCCCCTTAAAAGTATTCCCTGAAGGCACTGCCCTCCTTCTTCAGCGACACACGGAGTCAATTCATTCCACAGATGCGGTCTGATGACCAATAGGCTAGCGCTCTGGCCTTTGATACCACAGGCTTCAGGTTCGAATCCTGGCTTAGGCATGGATGTTTGTTAGTGGTTCGTAATCCACGTTAAACTCTAGGCCCCGGTCTAATTA
>BPLR01020385.1:0-29017 GCA_021605095.1 Caerostris extrusa | reverse complement strand
GCATTTGCTAACATTTTGTTTTTATAAAAATGCAGATAAATAAAACTGAAATTGATTTGGATGCATTTAAATTAAAACTATTGCTCAAAAAAAGTTAACCTATTGTTGTGATTAATCCTCAGTATCCAGTAACACCCGGACGGACATCCAAGAAAACCGGATACCATGGAGTAGATCAGGACACTCCATGAGTAGATACGGCAAAATGGGACGGAACACCCCATCAGAGATCAGGATACCCGATGAATAGATCAGGATATTCATTTAGTAGATCCGGTAACATTGGATGGAATATCCCATGAATAAACTACTTATGGGATGTTCGCCCGTTTTGCCACCATGTGAATTACTCATGGATTACTTTTGAGTAGATTACTCATGGATGGCGAGGAAAAGGGCAGCTTTTCGTTGAGATGCAGCACCCCGTAGGTAGAGCTCCCAGTCGCTGAATAAAGAGAGCAGTGCCTTCTGGGAGCAGAGCCTATTTTATCTTTATTTTATTATTTTCCATACGATACGCAAATGCGGCGTATCGTATGGGAAAAAAACCTGGAAAACTCCGATAGTCCGATTGACGAGGTAAGATGCTGAACATCCCAAACGCCATCTAGTCTAATCGCTTTTGAAACAGCGTCTACAACAATGCTGTCAGTTAAATTGAACCTCAGTTATAATGCTCACCAACGGCGCACGTTACCACTGAACCACGAATAAGGCAAAAAAGTTATCCTAACTAAAAAAATAGATATCGAAAATATTTTAATATTATTATTTTGTTTGGATAAATGTTGAATATTTGAATAAATATAGATTTTTTTAATGAAACAATTGTAATTTTGAAAGAATAGATTAATACAGAGTACATTATAACAACAACAACAAAAACAATCAATTGGTAAAAAAAAAAAAAAAAAATGATCCGTTTTTCATATTTTACATATAAAATAAATTATTGAACACATATAGACCATATATTTTAGATACCCACTAACAATGCATGATGATAAATAACGAGAATTATTCTTAAAGAATTTAAAATCAGAAAAATTACATTTTAGTATCACTTAAAATAAAATAAAAATGAATAATATTTGTGAAAATATTTATGATTGCCGTTACTTATTCTTAATAGATTTATTAATTTTAATTCGTTTTAAATTTATTTCTATTAAGCTTATTTATTTATTATAAGTAATATGATTTTATTCTAGATTTAGAGAAAAAATATTTTAATTTATTAACAAATTAGGTTTAAAATTCATTTTTTTAAAAATGGCGTATTTATTTCTTAAAACTTTTTGCATTTAAATTCAATCTTCATCTTTTAATTTCAGAAAATTTATACAAAATTAAGGTTAAAAATATGAGTAAATTCAAATAGAATTATATCTCAGTTGATATACACTGAAGTGACAAAAGTCATGGGATACCTCTTAATATCGTGTCAGCCCTCCTTTCGCCCGGCGAAGTGCAGCAACTCGACGTGGCATGGACTCAACAAGTCGTTGGAAGTCTTCTGCAGGAATATTGAGCCATGCTGTCTCGATAGACGTCCATAATTGTGAAAGCGTTGATGGTGCAGGATTTTGGCACGAACAGACCTCTCGATGATGTCCCATAAATGCTCGATGGGATTCATGTCGGCGATCTAGGTGGCCAGATCATTCGTTGGAATTGTCCAGAATGTTCTTCAAACCAATCACGAACAGTTGTGGCCCGGTGACATGGCGCATTGTCATCCATAAAAATCCCATCGTTGTTTGGGTACATGAAGTCCATGAATGGTTGCAAGTGATCTCCAAGTAGCGGAACATAAGCATTTCAGTCAATGTTCGGTCCAGTCGCACCAGAGGACCAAGTCCATGCCATGAAAAAACAGCCCACACCATTACGGAGCCACCACCAGCTTGAACAGTGCCTTGCTGACAGTTTGGGTCCATGGCTTCCGTGGGGTCTGCGCCTCACTCAACCCTACCTACGAACTACTACCCCTTCAGCTCTTACCAACTAAATCGTGACTCATCGGACCAGGCCACGGTTTTCCATTCATCTAGGGACCAACCGTATGCTCACGTGCCCACGAGAGTCGCTGCAAGCGATGTCGTTCTGTCACTAAAGGCACTCGAGTCGGTCTTCTGCTGGAATAGCCAAGAAAGCCAAATTTATCCGCACAGTTCTAACAGACAAGTCCCTTGTACGTCCCGCATTGATTTCTGTGGTTATTTGACGCAGTGTTGCTTGTCTGTTAGAATTTACGACTCTTTGCGGGCGTCGTCGGTCTCGGTCGTTAAGTGCAGGCGGTCGACCACTGCGCTGTCCATGGTGGGATGTTATGCCTGAAATTTCATACTCTCGGCACACTCTTGACACAGTGGATCTGGGAATGTTGAATTCCCTAACGATTTCCCGAAATGGCATGACCCATGCGTCTAGCTCCAACTAACATTCCGCGTTCAAAAGTCTGTTAATTCCCGTCGTGCGGTCCCTCATCACGTCAAAACCTCTTCACATGAATAACTTGAACAGAAATGAAAGCTCTGCGAAAGCAATGCGCATTTATACCTGTTCTACGTGATGCTACTGCCATCTGAAAATTTGCATATTGCTATCCCATGACTTTTGTCTCTTCAGTGTACTACTACAACAAATTCACTTTAATAATCTAGTTTTCTATTAATTTTTAAAGAAAGTAAATATTTTCAATTACTTTCATTTTTTTTTTAAAGAAGGTAATTGAAAAATATTTAATTTCATTTAAAAATTTTATTTTATATTAGAATAATTTGACTATTGGCTCATTTTGTTTATAAAAACTTAGTATAAATCGCGTATTATAAAATGAAAAAAAAATAATCAAAATATATTTCAGTTTAGTTGCTTGTTTTTAATCAAATGCACCCGCATCAAATTTAGTCATTGAACTGGAATTGATTTAATTTTTGAATTTGAGAAATATGAAGGCCAAATTATTTCGTGAAAAAAAGTTATAGTTTATTTAAACAATGACAAATAATTTATACTGTAAAGAAAAGAAGTAGTACGTTAAAAACTATTTAAAGATTGTGCCTTTTTTTCGCTAAAAAAAAAATATTAAAATTTTATTTTTTGAAACCTATTTTTTTTTGTTTTTCTAAAATTAAATTAAAATATTTTTTTATATACCTAATTTAATATATTGAGTAATTAATTAGAATTAAGTTTCCAAGAGAAATTTAAACACAAAAAACTAGGTACTTAATATAATTTAATAATTTCATAAAAAGATAAAAAAAAACCTATATATAGTAATATTACCCGAAAAATTACAGTATTCGTAAAAGAGAACTGTAAGAAGTAATCTAAGTTAATTACAAAATCTATATGATAACTGGTGGCTTGATGACAAATTTGAGTAGCATTCTGTCCTTTTTAGTACCACAACCACAGAAATCAGGTTCGAATCCTGGGGGTGGTATGGTTGTTTTGTTCGGAATCCATGTTCGGTTCGAAATCTATGCTAAACTGTAGATTCCGGTCTAATTAACTTAAAGGATGTAAATAAATAAATAAGTCAATAACCGTAGAACGGCAAATCAAATTATACAATAGAGTGTATATTTTTTATAGTGCAAATAGCAATTTTTTTTCAAGTAAAAGATTAACTATCGTCTCAAAAATTGGCTCAATCAATTATAATAAAATGTTCTCTAAAAATAAATTATTTTTATATTGTTTAAAACAAAACAATGACAGAAAAGTTCACACTATTTTTTAAATATCAACTCCAAAGAAATTTATACAACATTACTCAAAGCGATGAAATATTTTTTTTTCTTAACTGTAGTAAAGAAGAAAAATCTATTTTCGTTAACAAAAAAGATAAACTGATATTCCGACTCAAAAGTTGTCAACTCCTTATCAATTTTTTGCTGAATTCTGTCAGTTTCCAACTGTTCCATCATCGCTTTTATTTTCATAGAGCTGAACTTTCATCCACCTCTCTTTAATAAAAGCGAAACCCGACTGTAATGACACCTCTCACTACCCCCTGTCGATTAATGGACTTATCTCACAAGTTCCCTTCCTCTCCCCAACACTTCCACGCAAACTCGCGCATGCGCTCCCTCTCGTGTTTCTGTTTCCCGAACGCCTGCCCGACTTGGGATGTCTGTCAGATTAACTTATCCGCTCAGCGTGGAAGCACTGCAGAAAGATCACATTACAGGCTGCGGGCATGCCATCTCAACAGGCGCAACTGTCCCAACTTGGCTTGAGTTACGGAGGTAATTAGCGAGAGTTGTGCGTTTAGATTGGATACGAAAAGTATGGGATGTTTAAGTTGAAACAAAAGAAAAAAAAAAAAAATGGTATGATTGGAAGTTTTTTTGTAAGCCATGTGACGGATAGGTTTTGTTTTTTCGAGATATTTGAGGTGAATTTTTATTGAGCTGTTTGAATTCAGAGTATGGTGAGACGATTAACTTTTTGATAAATTTTGTATAGAGTAAAGAATTGAGAGTAAGAAGTATTGCAAAATTATTATTATTAATAATAATATAAAAAGAGTAAAAAAATATGCCTTGATAAAAGAATAGGTTTTTCAATGAAGAAATTATTAAGAAATGTTTCTTCGATATTTTTATGTTTTCGTTGCAGTATGTATATTAACCAATTTTAAAAAAACTCTCTTAATTTTTCTAAACTCTTTTAGGAAATAGGAATTTAAAATATTAATAACGGATGATTTATGGATTAATGTAGCAATATTTAATGAAGAGTTATTTCAGCAATATATATATATTTACTCAAATTTATATTTCCTGGTAATAAATATTTTTCTATTACGAAAAAAAAAGAGGAAATTAGAGTTTTGAAATCTAGACTAAGTAAATATTGATTTAAGCTTGATTAAAAGTCTTGGAAAATGTTGTGAAATGTTTGCAAAGTTTATAATATTTGATAAAGTAATCTATTGTACCACGATTTATAGTCAACGTCTGTTAACATCACTTGAACAGAAAATCTGTTTTTAGTAAAGTCAAGTAATAAATGATCTGTATTAAAGAAATTAATCAATTAACGTTTTGATAAAAATGATGTTAATTTCTATTCAAATATAACAAATTAAAATTTTCTATTGATTGTGTGTGAAGAGTGAATGCAAAGTGGCATGAGGAAGATATCAGCTTTCCGAGAGAATGCCCGGATAGTGAAATATTCAAAATGCTCAAGAGTGCCCAAGCGGACGATGACCTCGATGACGTAACTGTGATTAACAGTGCCGTCCCCGAAAACGTCAAGTACAGGACGGCGGGATGTATGACGGCCAATGGACCTCGGGTTGTGCCTGGAATCATCACCTCTAGTGGGGGTGAGATGTCCTGCATGGTCAGCAATGAACGTCGTAGTGTCACCAATGCTTCAACTGTGCTTTATGCAGCAGGTGGACCTTCCCTCCTTCTGCACCATCCGACAAACAGGGGTCCGACTCTCGACAGTCACTGATAGACACAGTGACAAGACGAGTCACTGCTTCAGAACCTTATGCTTTCGTCAACAAAGCCCACATCGGGTCTGATTTAGAGATCCCGAAAGCCCCGAGAGGTTAGGCGGAAGGAGGTGAAAAAAAAGATCTCGAAAAATGGGAGACCAGCACTGCCAGTAGCGATCGGGCAATGTGCAAGTGGACATTCGTCTTCGACCCATCTGGTAGACTTTGCTATTACTGGTCCGTGGTGGTCAGTGTTGCCTTCCTCTACAACTTCTGGGTCATCATCTACAGGTTTGCCTTTCAAGAAATCACCGTCGAGACTCTTTATGCGTGGTTCACCTTGGATTACATGGCGGATTTCATCTACATTCTAGACATAGCTGTTCATTTCAGGACAGGGTTCTTAGAAGAAGGTGTCCTGCAGACGGATTCATGAAGTTGAGACAATACTATATCAATTCCACAATGTTCTACATTGATTGCATGTGTCTTCTGCCTTTGGATTTTCTGTACTTGTCCATAGGTTTCAATTCCATACTTCGAAGCTTCAGGATCGTCAAGATCTACAGGTTCTGGGCCTTCTTGGACAGAACAGAACGCCACACAAACTATCCCAATGTCTTCAGGGGCACTGTCTCTCACGCACTATGTGCTAGTGATATTTCATTGGAACGCTTGCCTCTTTCACATTATCTCCAAGAACGGAGGTTTCGGATCTCAAGATTGGTTCCCGAAGGCAGAGGGAGAGCAACGATGTACTGATCAGTACTTGCACGGGTTTTACTGGAGTACTCTGACTCTAGCTCACATCGGAGGACTGCCTCACCCACGGACTCGAGGAGAGTATTTTTTTTCTACTGGGGCAACTTCTGTGTGGATTGTTCCTTTTTGCCACCGTACTGGGCCATGTGGCGAATATAGTGACTAACATCAGCCTTCCCCGAAAAGAGTTTCAAGGTAAGTTTATTTCTTTTAATTTTGATTTTAAATTAAAGTATATATGAGATTTTAATATTATGTCATTCAATTTATTTAAATACTAAATAGATGTTAACTAGCTTTTTTATTTGTGGGGAAAACAAGATTCACTTTGATGAAAAACAACAACAAATTGCTTCAGATTTAACTATACTTAGATTGATAATTTAAGCAAAAGAATGTATATATTACAGTAAAATATTCTTTTTAGTTTTATGGTGAGGAATGATTGTAAAACTGGTGATTTTGACTTGAAGTCAATAATGTTAAAAGGAATGTATTTCTTGTGATTTGAATTGAAATCTTGTAGCATTTTAAAACAAAACGATCAATGCATCTTAAAATTAATTATTAATAAATGTTTCAAAAAGAAAGTTCAAAAACATGAAGAAAAGAAAATGAAAAATTTTTCCATATTGCGCAACCTTAAGAAATTTAAGAAAAGATGGATTAAATAAGAATATAATTATAGAAAAAAAGAAAACTTTTACTTTTAATTGTCTATTACAAAATTTTATAAATATTTTTTAAATAATTCTTTAACCATTTAAAAATATTTTGATTGAATGCCCCAAAAAGTACAATTAGTAATTTTTTTTTAATTTGACAATATGCCTGTCAAAATATATGCTATTTTACTTTAGATGTATAGTTATAAATAATGCTTGAATTTTTTTAAATTTCATTTATTTACATTCTACTGTAAATGTTCTAATCGAAATTTTGAAAGAAAATTGTTTACAAAATTGGGATTTATGTACGAAGCAGTTAGTATTTTAAAAGAAAATTCACATTTTATTTCAGTGCTAGTACTTTGATAAAACTGCTGAAATTCTATTTTTCGAAATCGAAACCTTTTCTTGACCAGAGGTGCTTTGTATCTTGATTCTTAGAATAAAAGAAATAAGAAATTTTTCCTTAGCAAATATTTCGAAAAACGGAAACTTTCATTTTTTTTAAGAAAACACTTTATGATGGATAGCTTTAAAAAAACGCGTAAAAATGTCTGGTTAAAATAAAAAATGCGTTAAGGTAATATTCTTTTATTAAGGTTGTGATTTTTATTATTAATTATATCAGTTGGAAAACTATAAAGTTAAGAAAAAAAAAAACGGATAGTTTGTAACTAGATAGTCTCTTAAATATATAATTTGTATTAAAAAATAAAAAATTCATAAAAAATTTGAGAATTTAAAAGAATTTGATAAAAAATTTGAAACACTGTTATCATAAATTAAAATTTATTTAAATAAAAGAAATTATTTACTATTATCATCGAAGTGAACTTGATTTGTTCTTGTTCTTTTCCGATAAAATAAAAGTGATGACGATGTTAAGTTTTTTCAAAATTTATTGAATAAGCACTGATATATTTTTAAATGAATTAGTTAATTAGTTTTCGATCTATATGAACAATAATTTAATATATTATAAAGTTATTTGTGATGTTTTAAATATAAAATATTTAAAACCCCAATGACCCCAAACATTTTGTTATTTTTTCTTTATTTTGTCATTATTGCTATTATTCTTTATTTTATAAAAAATGTGCGAATTAATAGCATGAATTAATTGTAAATTATCCGAATATGAATATATTATATTCAATTATATAAATATAATATTCATTCATTCATTCAATAATATTATTATAATATTTATTTCTGAATATATTATCAATGTTGTAACGATTTTCTAATTAATAATTATTAATAGAAAACATAATTATTTCATAATTTTTAATTTTCATTGATAACTGTCAAATATTTTGTCAAAGTACCTAATTTAAATGAGCTACAATATAAAAATAAACAAGCTAAATATTCAGATGGATAGCACAAAAAGAAATGAGCCTTTAAGATTTAGATGGAACCAAATGAAGAATAAATCTTTAGCTAAACTTCAATTCTTTCTTCTTTATAATAAACTTAAGGAAAAAGTGAACTTAAATCTCACGATTACGCTGGGCTTTGCTTGAAATGGTACGCGGTTTAATTCGGATGGAAATTGGAATTATTCAGACCAACGGGAAATCTTAAATTGGAATTACTATTTTCTCCTTTATTCGTTCTAACAAAAAAAAAAGTGTTGAAGACCACATCAGAGTATAAAGAATGGGTTTTTTCGATCGAATTCAAGTCATGAATTCGCAGTGGCAAGAAAGATTTTGTGGTATTAAAAACTGTGACACTGTATTTTAAACGAAGAGTTTTCTTATTTAAAACAGAAACACAAATATTAATTTTTCTTGTAAGATTTATTTATTGAAGAGAATATTTTTCTTTCAAATTGAAGGCCATTGATTTTGCTGTTAACTAGTGATTAACTCCAAAACTAGTCAACTTTTCTCTGTAATTAATTTATAGATTCTCCTATCAAATAGAATAAGGTTTCATTGTTTGTTTTGGAGATATAGTTAAAATTTCTCGAATAAATTGTCTTATAAAAGTTATTTATACTTAGCACATACAAGTATAGCTTATTTATACTTAGCACATACAAGTATAGCATTTATACTTAGCACATACAAGTATAGCTTGTTTATACAAAGCATTTTTAGTTGTGATACATTTTTATTATATATTTTATATGAAATATGTTAGTTTTTATTATATATTTAATTATAGTATATTAGGATCGTATAAATATTTAATTCAGGTGTTTTATAGCATTAAAGTAACTAAACACCTATCATCAAAAATATAATATTTCCTTAATTGTTCCATTAATATTAGCGTAACATTATAATTGTATCAATATTAACGTAACAATATAAACGTATCAATATTAATGTAACATTATAAACGTATCAATATTAATGTAACATTATGAACGTTATATTATAACATAACATAACATTATATTGTTATATATTTTATGTTTGTTTTTATTATATATTTAATGATAGTTAATTATAATCTTAAAAATATTTAATTAAAATGTTGTATGGTATTCAAATTATTTTTAAACCATAACAATGTTAATGTTTCCGTAATTGTTCCATTAATATTAACGTAGCCTTATTAACGTAACATTATAAACGCATGAATATTAGCATATCATTATAAACGCATCAATATTAGCATATCATTATAAACGTATCAATATTAACGTATCATTATAAACGTATCAATATTAACGTAACATTCTAACATATTTTGATATTGCGACAAGTTTTGCATTTAATGAAAATCATCAAAAAATAACAAATAGATAATTTAAAAACGATGATTTTTTAATACATTTAAGAAAAGATAAATATAAACTTAAATATTATTTTCTCTTACTGTTACACTTAAACATTCTATAATGCAATGTAAAATAAATGTTTAATTATTATTTTGTATTTCTTTTGAATAAATCATTAAAGTATTTATTACAATCGTAACGATTATCAACAATGGTTTTTTATTAAATTATAATCTTTTCAGATAAGTAGAAAGGGTAATAGTAAGGAAAAATTTAAATGAAAAAAAAATTATGTAAAATAAAAACGGAATTTTCTATAATTGGCAAATATAATCCAGTCTACAAGTGTTTGAGCAAATATAATTCATTATAAAATACAATACATTTTAACTAAGGAAAAATTAATTACTAATACAAAATTATAATTCTGTTAAGAAATAAACAAAAATAGTTTTAATAATTCTGAAGAGTCTTAAAAACCCTCTCTTATCATGTTCAATTAAATATATAAAAAAGTTTTTAAAGGTGAATAAATTTTTAAAAAGAAGTTTGTTAAGCTACAGTTTTGCAGTTAAAAAAAAAATTGAAACTTTCAAAATTCACACTTTCAATAAATTACGTTTTTAAAAACTCAATTTTTAGAATATTTGAATTTAAATGCATCTCCTAGAAATATACAAATATATTTTTATCAATAATTTGAGACTGATTATCAATTATTGTTATGAAATCAGCTGTGTTATAAATCATTGATATTGTTATTAAAATATATCATAATTACAGTTTACTTTATTAATGCATTATAAAAAAGAAATATCTTGCTGGGATATGCTATAATTACAATCTTTTTTAATTAAGAGGGAACTTATTATAATTTTTTCATGGTTATTTAAGTGCGCGCTCATCTCATTAAAAAATCAGGAAAATTAATTTCGACCACTTAATTTTAAAATTATCATAAAAACATACTTGCATAAAGAGCTGCTTCACATATGAAGTTTTAGTTTAGCGAAGTTGTTAGTTTTCATAAGAAATTTTAGCAAAGGTAAATTATTTTTAAATAATTATTTAATTTATCATCTAACTTCTGAAATTTAATGCTGGTATACAGTGAATAAAATATGTAAATTTCATTCATATAAAGAATCAACAAAAATTGAGGAAGAAATGAATATGAATACTAATATTGTCAAAGGCAAGAGTTATTTTGCTGAAGATGGTAATTTCAATTTTCTTTAGCCTTTAGAACGTATGCAGAAGAAAAAAAAAAATATTAAAAATAAATTTTTCGTTTTTGATAGATTTTGGCTAAATATTCTACCAAATAAATCGTTTATTGATTTCCCCGGGGTTTAGAAAGGTTACGCAAAATTTGGGACATTGGATAAATTTAAAAACACATTTTAAAAGACGTAATTCTACTATTATTTTCCTGTTCAAATAATTTCTTTTTTTTTATTCATTATAAAAGACTTGTTCATTGGATAAAAAAAAAAAAAAACATAACGTTTCTTAATAAGAACTATCTAATTGAACCATAAGAATTAATTTAAATATTCTGATATATATGTTATGCTATCCGTATTATAGTTGTTATTTTTAAAGTAACAAACATAAAAGTCTTTTGGAAAAGTATTTGAAGAAACTTGATTATTATTAGCAGTTATTTTAAAAATAGTTACAATAAGATATTTTACGAATATTAGACTAGTACTAACAAGTATAATACTAGTATAATTTTTTAAAGTTTAAGCTACTTACTTACAATAAGTACAAGTATAATACTTATAAATTTTATGTTTTATAATTTTTTTAGTTACAAGCACTATTCCATTTGAAATTATTTAAAAAATTTCGCTAATATTTATTTAAGAAATAATTTCTCCTTGAGCGGACTTTTTTTTTTTTTGTTTTTCCTTTTCTAGCACAAAACACGACTAGTTATTTTTCTTAATAAATTTTCCAAATACTTAAAATTATTTTCCATTGTTAAACATAGAAGAAAGTTGTAGATAATAAAGATTTGCTAATTTACTTTTACATACTTTTTAAAAAAATATTTAAGCATTTAATATTAAGTTGTATACAGGGTGTGTTCAAAATTTGAATGATTTTAATCAATCATAAAGAATAAATAAATAAACAATTACTCTACCAAAATGCGGTTTGGAGCCTTAGACTTGTCAAAGAGTCAGATTTTTTTCTTTTCTGGCGTAAGAAAAAAAAATAGATAAAATTATTTATAGATAGCACTGTCTATCTCGCTTTCCTTGAAAACATGGCAATTTAATCCCTTTAGAGGAAGACAGGGATTCAATCAATATTTGATGAGCTTATTCTTAATGAATAGCAGCGTCCATAATTTCAATTACTGATATGTTAAATTAGAGCAGTGGTTCTAAAGCTTTTTGAAGTCAGGGAAGTTTGAAGTTTTGAAGATATAAATAATTAAAATAATTGTAGGCTCACTATATACAAATTTCTGATAATTAAGCATACTCACAGTTTTATATCAATTCCGCAAAATGTTGCTTACAGACTCCGGAGTCTCAGAGGCTACAACGAATTTTTTTATCATTGAAATTCACATAGACGCTAGATCTTCTAGAAGCCAACCTTGGAAGTTACAGCTACCACTTCTTGGAAACTTTCTTTGGTGCATCATTGATGTCTGGCGACTTTTTATATGAAGAAAGAAGAAAAAGCTAGAAAGGAAAAACCAGAAAGGTTATTTGTTTGTAATGAAAGCTATCTTTGATTTCGAACCTTACAAACATCCATGGCCCCGCCGGGACTCGAACTGTAGCACCGAGCGCTAGACACCCGGCCATTCACGTCTCAAAGATGTCGCTACGAATGAGTGCAGCGAGAGAGCATAAAATGATTTTTTTCATGGCAATTCCAACCTTTTTTGAAATCGTCTCCCAAAGTGTCATATTCAATCGAAGGTTCAATGTATTTTTATTGTTAAAAATTGGTATTTATGTGTATGCGAACGATAAGGTAAGAAATAATGTGGTGAATACTGGTTCATGCAAGACGGTGCCCTCCCCATAGAACACGCAATGTGTTTTACACAATTAACAGTAAGTTGGAACCGGAGTTATAGCTTAGCATATGAATCCAAGTGATTTCTATCTATCTTTGGGGTCATATAAAAGATTTCCTTTACAAGAAAAAGCCGACAGACTTTTTGACAACTTTGTGACTTGCGCAATTGTATCATTTTTAAGGTTATCACTATGAAAATCTTGTTCATTAAATTAATTTTCCACGTTCTTTTCAATAAAAAAAGATTTGTAATGCTATCTGCAACCACTCAAGAGTTATTTCAGTTAAAAGTTGTAGGTTAATTAAAAGCCAAACTGTATATAAATTTTTTAATAACTTCTAGCAAATGGCGAGATATTTATTTTATTTATTAACACTAAAAATTAATTTGTGGTATTTAATGTTTAAATTTCAACACCAACTCGTAACTTCTTTTTCATCATTAATTGCATACTTAAATCTAAATAAATTACAATTAATTTCAAGGTAAACAAGTAAGGTTGATAAAAAAAAAAAACTTTCATTCATAATAATTTGCTGATCATTAAAATTATTTGCTAGAGGAAATTAACTTTTTTTTTTTCATTTATCAGTTTCTTTCTCATTTAAAGTTATGAAACTAAAAATAAAAAATAAATCTCTAAATAAACCGTTACTACCTAGCGACCAAAGACTTTTTTTTTTTTTCTCGGAATTATCTTTTCAGTCTGAATCATTAGATGTAAAATGTGATTAAAAAAATATTTTTTTTTTATTTTACTAACTCGTTAGAGAACTCAGAGTAAACTTTCAACAATAATTATAAAAAATATAAAAAGTTTTTTTTTTTTTTCTTTTCTTTTCTTTAATGTGAGACATAGAAATTGGAAAACTCGAAACCTTATCGAAGATTAAATTGTTTGTGTTTGAATTATATAATGAGGGAGACATAATTGGCGATGATGAAATTTAAAATTTAAAAATAAGGGCCTTAATTGGACATTTCCTGAGTGTTTATGGGTTTTTAAGAACTCAAAAGTATTTATCTTTTTTTGAAAAAAGTATCATACTCATTACTTTCGAAACGAAATTTTCGTTGTTCTATTTAAAAGTTTCCATAATTAATATTAACACCAAATTGATGTAGTTAAAAATAACTCGATATTATTATAACTCGATCGACTTAATTTGTTTTTTCAACTATAAAAAAAAATTATATTATTTGAGTTAATTTTTTTTTTTATATGCCAAATATTTAAAAAAAAAATGTTGAATATGTGTGAAAAAATGTAAACAATGTGTAAATGTGTCAAAATATTAAGCATTGCAAAATGGACAGTATCTTAATTATGTGTATTTAACATATATTTTATTAAATTATCATTAGTTAGAATTTACTTTAAGGATTTTAGTTGTCAATTTTGTATTATAAGTAATTAAAACTAAATTTTCTTTATTAACATAATTAAAATCTGTTGGATACATTGAAGCAATTTACGAAGTCACATTTTTATGGTGAATGGTTAAAAGTTCATTTCATTGACAACAAACGTTACTAGTCTTGATAATATCATTTTTCGTATGTAGCAGCTTAAAATTTGTTAGATTTAAGTCTGAAAAGAAAATATTAAGTAAATCAAAATGTTTGTTAAAATTTGTTGGAGATTTTTCATAAATGAATTTCTGTATTAATTTTGATTCTATACTAATTAATAAAATTATGAAATTTATAGACAAACATATTTCCGAACTATATTATTTTTGGTAACTAAAGTTATGTTGTTGACTAAAATCACAATTTATCATTAATAATTAAAAAAACATAAAATTGTATATTAACATTCATAATTAATAATTAAAATCAAAGTTACAACAAATCTGAAAAAATGTTTTCATATTTAATTGAATATTTTTATATAGAAGTATTTTTCATGTTTAAAAAAATAAATAAATATTTTTCCATAATTAAAAAAAAATAAATATTTTTTCTAAATAAATTCTAAATTTCTAATTTTTAAGTTTTTTTTTTCTAAATAAATAAATAAATATTTTTATAAATAAAATTCTAATTTTTTTTACTAAATTTTTTTTTTTTACTAAATAAAATTCTAAATTTTTTTTAACTTTCTGATATTTCTAAATTTTTTTTTAAATAAATAAATAAATATTTTTATATAAAATTTTATAAAATAAATATTAAATGTAAAATAAAAAATAAATAAATATTTTTTCAAATTTAATAAAAAGAAATTGTCTACATCATTCTTTTACAATGCTTTTTAGTTTGATACCAAGGCATGAATTTCTTTTGTATGACAAAAATTCTTTAAAAGTGCTATTTTATTTACTAGCTGTGTTTACTGAGTGTGGATTTCATCCCATTAAGAATAAGCCCATGAATTTAATTATTTTTGGAATATAAGCTTTGTCTTAAATAATAAAAGGCTTAAAGTTAAATTAACTTTAAATAAAATTGCTTTCATTAAGATCTGTTTTTACTGAGATGAAATATTAAGATAAAATTACTTTTGATAGAAATCTGTATCTACTTAAAAGCATTACGGGAAAGTATTTTAACAACACGATTAAGTTAGGTTGCTGTTACAAAACAATATTTCGGCACATTATTTTGTTAGATAAATTTATTTTATTCCATCAAAATAAATAACGCTGTAATACAAAAATTTTTTTTTTCCTGTTCTAAACCCATTTTAGAATTAAGAAGAAGGAATTAGTTAAAACTTTAAAGAAAACTCTATTGGAAATTATCGTTGCTCAATATAGTTATTAAATTGCAAGAACAATTCTGTAATTATTCAAATGAGTTTATTTAAAAAAATAATAATTTTATTACCCTTTTCTTATTTTAGTTATAATAATTATTATAAAGTAAATTTCAACAACATATTTAATTGATTAAGCGTATGAGAAATAAGAGAATTTTTGAATGATCCCATTAAACGGTAAAAATTACAAAAGTACACGTCTAAACACTATCAGAATATTGCAAACAAAGCACGTCTAAACATTATCAGAATATTAAGCGTTAGTATGAGAACCAACAGAAATGTTGAAAGATCCCATTAAAAGTTAAAAATTTCAAGAGCACATGTCTGAACACTATCAGAATATTAATCTTTAATATGAGAACAAAGAGAATTGTTGAAAGAGTCAATTAAAAGTTAAAAATTATAAGCAAAGCACATGTTAAAACACTGTTAGAATATTAATGTTTACTATAAGAACTAAGAGAATTGTTAAAAGATACAATTAAAAGTAAAATATTACTTCTAGTACATCCCACTACACCACTGTGCCTAGTACTGAAATGCTTGTTTACAATTTGGGGATGATGTGGGTGAATTTGTGTAAACACACAATAAAGGCAACAGTGGTGAAAAAAGAAAAAAAAGCAAACAAAAAAACAAACCAAAACCAGGAGTTTAGAAGAAAAATGGGGGTGAACGTTTGTTGCAACAATTGTGAGTATTAAATTACTTTGCAAGAACTGCACATTTTACTTTGGCATTTAATTCATTTCAACTCACTTAAAAATCCTTTTGTGGGGACACACCCACTATTTGCATTTCTTTCTCTCTTGAAAAATTGGAATTGCAGTTTTAAATTATAAACAGCATTGAAAAGAGTTACTTAAAGGAATTTCATTTCTGTGTTTAATGGATCAGATCTAAGAAACTCGGTAATAAAGACTCAGAAATATTTACTTTCTGACTCGAATACATTAGGATGCTTAGATTAACGAGTTTTGAGATCATGAACTGAACGCAATGCTAAGTTTTGGATATCTGGTTTGTGTAGAAAATCTTTTAAATGAAAGGGGCTATTTAATGAACCATTTAAATTAAATTGTAATTTCCACATTTTTGTGATTTTTTTCTCAATTTTTTTCTCAAAGTTTTTAAAAATTTGGTGGTCATAATAAAAGATTAAGACAACAACTCTAAAATGGCTTTTTTTCCCATTCAAATCAATAATGAACTACATTTTCATTCAAGAAAATAATTATCTTGGATCAATCTTGGTCTTGGAGATGGCGCGTTAAGTTTCTGAATTGAAACATCTTCATTCGAAACACGACAAGCGAAACTTTTTTTTTCTTTTTCTAATGCAGCTGGCAAAGTCTTAGACAGCTTGATCTTGGATGCCTTAAGGCAAGCGCTGCACAGACATACTCACTTTGCATTACACAGGTGGGCGCGTGTAACTTGAAGATAAGCCACGGACGCGGAGTAACAATGCCCCCGCAACGCTCTACGATCCTATAAGACCGGGACCTACATTTTAAAGTGGATTCCGAACCACTACAAACTACCATGGCACCACCGGGACTCGAACACGAAACTTGTGGTACCGAGAGCCAGAGCGCTAGCCACTGGGCCATTCAGGCCCAACAAGTGAAACAGAACTGAAAGTTCCAACATATATGTCACCGACTGTTGATAAATTGTAGACCACAAGTTCCCCTTCCGTTTGATTAAAAAATTGAGGGAAGGGGGTAGAATGCGAACCCTTCAAATCTCTAGGGGAATTTGAACCCTTCAAATGTATTCTCTATCATTTCAAATCATGGGGAAAAACACTAGTACGTTGTTAGCATCTCCTATAGTGCCAATGCATAATGCTAAATTTGCTATATTGCTGCTATTTCAGTGGCAAATAATCTCAAAACTAAGAGAGTTCTTTTCAAATGATAGGGACAAAATATGAGTGCTATGTTAGCAGGCTACCTTATAGTGCATTCTACTTAATACTAAATCTGGTGTATAGTTATCGCCTCTGAGGCAAGTGATCTCAAAATTCCCAGAATCTGCTGGCAATAACTATATTGATCAAAATGTGGTATTGCAATAATGAAACTAATAAAATCTAATACCTAGACAGAAAGAGATACCTTTGATAACTCCCAAAACTATACTAAAATACTACAATAACCAATTACGCAATAACCATTAATAATTATAAATCCCCTAAAACACTACACATCAGATCAAATACAAAAGGAATCTCAATCTCAATCTCAATAACTATTCTAGATTATCCTTACCATAAATTATCTTGCTGGCTTTCTTAAAATGCTATTGGGAGATGCCATGAAGACTTTCTGTAGCTTATTTTTAAAGAGAAGAGAATACACAAGGAAAAAAAAAAAAAAAAAAGGCGTATCACGTGAAAGCAATTTTATCTTAATTTAACTTTAAGCCGTTTATTTATTTAAGAAGCTAATATTCCGAATTAATTAAATTCATACGATTATTAAAAGAAATATGTAATTTCATAATTATAAAATGAATATGTGTTTGCATTGAATACTATATTCAGCGCAGAGTTTACTCTATGAATAATATAAATATTCTCAAAAGAACAAGAATAAGAACAACAGATTCTCGACATACTATTGAAAGTATTGACAGTCTTAAAGATCATATATATATTTATTCATTTATTTAGTGGAACAATTAATAGGAGTCGACTGAATTAGTACATTGTAAATAAAAAGTTAACAATAGCAATAGGCAAAGTTTGTCTATAAACAACTAAGAAAATAATATTATAAATAGTTAATATATATACAAATAAAAATCTTGTTAAAAATACAACTTCAATACCAAATAGTCTCTTCCTGACGAATGTTTTGGTGTCTATCGAAAGATTATAAATTATATAAATATCACTCACATATTTTTGTCGATCTCGTGACCTCAATCGTTTGTGTGGGTGGGATGTCTGGGAGCAAAAGGGGGGATAATGATCAGTTCCATCCCCGAGGGGGGTTGTTAGCAAGGACGCATCTGCGGGAAGCTTCATTGTTAGTCTGTGTCATTGTCGCCGGGAGTGGGTAGGGTCTCTTCTCCTGAACTGGATTTCCGGAACTTTAGGACTTCCTCTCTTAGGTCTCAAACTCAGAGTTCCTTTTTAATTTTTTTTTGGTTTCCCTCTGGAGTTCACGGTCTGTTCTCTCATTCCCTCGTCTGCGTCATTCTGTCTATTGTCCTCTTTTCTTTCTAATTTTTTTCCTAAGATTTCTTCCTTTTTTAAATCCTGGTTTACTTCCCTTCATTGGCCAGAACGAGTATTCAGAGACCACCCTAGGATTGTAAGTGGCTTTAAGAAGCTTTGTCATTGTCACCTCATGAGGGGTGCCTTTTCGGAGGTCAGAGGTTAATATTCCCTCGCAAGAGATATCTGGACAACTTCATCTACAGCGCTCCCATCCCCCACGCAAACAATTCAATTCTCTTTTCGGCAAATACACCCATGGCCACAACAAATCTCTTCGAATGCCATCCCCCAACCTCATTCACCTCATTGGCCAGAACCAGCATTCAGGAGACCGCCCTAGGAATGTAAGTGGCTTTAAGAGGATATTGTCATTGTCACCTTACATACAACACATAGTGTGGGGTGCCTTTTCGAAGATCAAGGGTTAATTATCTAAGCCAAGAGATATCTGGGCAATTTCATCTATCGCACTCCGTCCCATACAAACAATTCAATTCCTTTTCCGGCAAACACACCCCTGGACACAACAAATATCTTCAAATGCCCTCCCCCAGAGGTCAAAGTCAAAAATCTGTGGAGTACATCTTCTGTAATCATCTTCTGTAATCCGTAATCTGACCACCTTCCCTTTGCCGATTCTTAAGATACCAATTAACAAGTAATATATAAAAAAAAATTAAGTCAATTCCTATTTTTTTCCACTCTATTGCAGAAAGTCCTTTATAAATAATTTTCATTCATTTTTTAAGGTTATCTGGTGCCATCTATTGGTTACGTGCAAATTAAATCTAAAAAAAATTAAAATTAATTAATTAAATTTGATTACTGAATTAATGTTTGAAAAAAACTGTATTAACATCCAGTGTCATCCACTACAAGTTAAAAAAAATGTATTTGAACTTGAGTGGAGGAATAAAAAGTAATTTATGAAAGATTGAAAATTTGAACAAGATATATATATAGGGAGAGTGTGAGCTAATAGAAGGAATTGAATGAGACATTGTTGTACAAAGACATGGGACACCCATAGGAAAAAGTCTGACTTTACCCCACTCGGTTATATCTCCAGCCACTAGGTACCCATTTCAGTAGCTTTTTACGACATATATAGGCTACAGTGGGGCTAATCAAACTCAAACTCAGACTCACACGGAGACTATATATAAATGGTTTAATAAATTATCACTTTAAAAAAAAAAGAAAGAATAAAAGCTCTACTATACTTTTACAGCAAATTCAAAATATACTTCCTTCATTTGATAAAAATAACCAAATTACAAGAATCCTTGTTAAGTTTTTTGAAAAATAATAATGAAATATGTTTATATATATGTAAAAACAGTTACAATGGTCATTTGTATTTTCTTTTTTGCTTGAATTTTTTTAGTTTTTAATTAAAAAAATATCTTTTCCCTTTGAATTAACGTGCTTCATAAACATTTTAAATGAATATAATTTGCATATTTAATAATATATGATTTTTCGTGAATTTAAAAAAAAATACAATCGATTCATCCCTAAAAGTGTGTTCAATTTAAACTCATAAAAGTCAAATAGCGTGTGCTCTTGTTAAAAATTTATTCATTTCAATATTTATAAAAATATTCTAGCAAAACAATAATAATATTAATTAAAAAAAAAATCTTATACATTATTTTAAAGCACACTTAACACAGTTTTCTGAGTAAATTAAATGAAAATTTATTATCTTTCAGGCAAGATTATTTTAATAGTTATTTTAAAAAAATACAGTGTTTCCTTCTACTTTAAACACAAAAGCTATTCTTACAAGCTTGATAAGTAAAATTAAATGATTCATAATAAAAAGGTAAGAAGGAAGAATTTAAATAGATCCTTTCATTCAAACATATTGCACATAAGCCGGAATATCCAAAACAACATGTTTGCTCTACTCTTGTATTACTAAAGTCAAAACTCGCTCCTCTAAGTATCCTATTATTTTCGATTCAGTAAGTCTATCACCGAGTTTCTTTTGATCTGATCCATCAGAAACAGAGATGCAGCTCCTTTGAGACGAACTCTTTTAAATGCAGTTTCTAATTTAGAGCTGAAAATTCGAGAGATAAGTTCTTCGCACGTGCAAAGTCTTTCACGAGAAAAGAATGAGAGAGAGAGAGAGAGAGAGAGAGAGAGAGAGGTGCAAAGAGGAGGGCGTGTCGTCACAAAAGGATTTACGAGTGAGTTGAAAGGGATTAAACGCCGATGCCGAGTGCACTTGACAAGTAATTTAATATTTGCCGTCTTTAACTGTTAATGGGATCTCTCGGCTCTCTTACCAAATATAAATACTCTGGTAGTATTTAGATAGGTAGATTATTTTCGTTAGAGGTCTGATTTGTTTAACCAATTAAATGTGTTGTTAAAGAAAAATTTTCTATTAAATCAACGTATGGTAGAATAAGAAATTTGTAATGTTATTGTTTCTTAATAATATAGAAAATTAACAGCTTTTATTTTATCGTATGAATTTAAAAATATTATAAATATGTGATATAAAAATTATGTTTTATTTTTATATATTTGTTGCCTGATAAGTAAAAATAAATTATTCATGAAATGATTTTAAACTGTTTCAAATTTAAAACGCTCATATCCCACTTGTGTGACTGTAGATTCCTAGATCAAGTCCAAGAACCCATGTAATCTCATGGAAGGAGGGGGCAGCTTCTATTCTGATAGAGGACCCGTAGGTAGAAATCGGACTTGGCTCCGTGACGCTGACTTTTTTTTTTAAGGGGTAGGGTTGTCAGCCCAACGTTATACAGTCATACTAGGGCCGGGACCTATGGCGTAAAGTGGATTCCGGAACCACTACATGCATCGATTGACGTGCTTCATAAACAAGCATTTTAAATGAATATAATTTACATATTTAATAATATATGATTTTTCATGCTTTTAAAAAATACAATCGATTTATCCCTAAAAGTGTGTTATAATTAAAATTCATAAGAGTCAAACAGCGTGTGCTCTTGTTAAAAATTTATTCATTTCAATATTTATAAAATTATTCTAGCAATACAATAATTATTATTTAAAAACATCTTATACGTTAATTTAAAGCAAACTTAATACAGTTTTATGAGTACATTAAATGCAAATTTATTATCTTTCAGGAAAGATTATTTTAATAATTATTTTTAAAAATACAGTGTTTTCCTTCTACTTTAAACACAAAAGCTACAAGCTTGATAAGTAAAATTAAATGATTCATAAAATAATTTTAAACTGGTTCAATTTTAAAATACTCAAAAGGTAAGAAGGAAGAAGTTAAATAGATGTTATTCATTCAAACATATTGCACATAAGCCGGAATATCCAAAACAACATTTTAGCTCGACTTGTAGTAAAGTCAAAACTCGCTCCTCTGAAACCTATTATTTTCGATTGAGTAAGATCTAACACCGAGACCATCAGAACAGAGACGCAGCTCCTTTGAGACGACTCTTTTTGAATACCGTTTCTAATTTAGAGCTGAAAATCCAAGAGATATGCTCTTCGCACGTGCAAAGTCTTTCACGAGAAAGGAGAAGAGAGAGAGAGAGAGAGAGAGAGGAAAGAGGGGGGCGTGTCGTCACAAAAGGATTTACGAGTGAGTTGAAAGGGATTAAACGCCGATGCCGAGTACTTGACAAATAATTTAATATTTGCCCGTCTTTAAGTGTTAATGGGATCTTTCTTAGCAATTTCCTTGGCTCCTTACCAAACATAAATACTATGGTAGTATTTAGATGGATGTTTTATTTTCGTTAGAGGTCATGGAAGAGGTCTGGATCTGTTTAATCAATTAAATATGTTGTTAAAGAAAAGTTTTCTATTAAATTCTTCTCAATGTATGGTAGAATAAAAACCACCTAGAGCTAAATTTGAAAAGTTATTTTTTTTTTTGTTAATGATACAGAAAATTAACAACTATATTTTATCGTATAGTAGACGTGTATTAAAAATATTGTAAATACGTGATATAGAATTATGGACAATTTTTTATATTTGCTGCCTGGAGGAGTAAAAATAAATTATTCATAAAAGGATTTTAAACTGTTTCAAATTTAAAATCGCTTATATCCCATAAGAGGTCTGGATTTGTTTAATCAAGATATGTTGTTAAAGAAAAATTTTCTATTAAATTCTTCTTAATGTATGGTAGAATGAAAATATTCTTCAATGAAATTTTAAATGTTATTAATTTTTCTATAATTAAGAACAAAATAAAATATATTTTGTCGTATAGTAGACGTGTGTTTAAAAATATTATAAATATGTCATATAAAATTATGGGTATATTTTATATATATATTGTTTCTAATCCCACTTGGTGGACAACAACATTTATACTAAGTCCAAGAACTGGTGTGTGCTCATGGAAGGAGGTAAAGGAGGCAGCATCTGTTGTGATGAAGCACTCGTAGGTAGAAGTCTGACTTGATTCCATGACGCTGACTTTTACGGGAGAGGGATTGTCAGTCCTATCGACCAACGCTGTACAGTCATATTAGACCGGGACCTATGGCTTAAAGTGGGTTCCGAACCCCCTACAAACATCCATAGCACCAGAAACCTTTATAATCCTCCAATATTTGCAACAGTTGTTAATGAAATTACAAATATAATTACTTTGCAAGTGGTGTAAGTCCATTTCCGCAAAGACATAATATTTAGTTTACAAATTATGCTACATAGTTTTTCTACTTCATTTTTATACTATGTGTGTGTGTGTGTGTGTTTTTATGCAACACTGTTAATGATATAGAAATTTTCGTTCGTTCACTGGAATTTTGCTACTTCTCCAGTTTATTGTGTAGAGTAAAAAACTTATAAAAATATAAGTTTAATTAATTAATTAAAATGGCATTACCCGAAGAAATATTGATTAATAGTTCTTTTAAAAATACAGTGTTTCCCTTCTACTTTAACCACCAAAGCTATTCTACAAGCTTGGATAAGTGAAATTAAATGATTCCTAATAAAATGATTTCAAACTGAAAAAATGCTCAAAAGGGAAGGAAAAATTTAAATAGATCTTTTTCATTCAAACATATTGCACATAAACCGAATATACAAAACAATATTTTTGCTCGACTCTTGTAGTACTAAAGTCAAAACTCTCCTCCTCTAAGTATCCTATTATTTTCGATTCAGTAAGTCTATCACCGTGTTTCTTTGATCTGATCCATCACAAACAGAGGCGCAGCTCCTTTGAGACGAACTCTTTTGAATGCAGTTTCTAATTTAGAGCTGAAAATCCTAGAGATAAGTTCTTCGCACGTGCAAGTCTTTCTCGAGAAAAGAGTGATAAAGAGAGAAATGCAAAGAGGGGGCGTGTCGTCACAAAAGGATTTACGAGTGAGTTGAAAGGGATTAAACGCCGTTGCCGAGTGCACTTGACAAGTAATTTAATATTTGCCCGTCTTTAACTGTTAATGGGATCTCTCGGCTCACTTACCAAATATAAATACTATGGTAGTATTTAGATAGATGTATTATTTTCGTTAGAGGTCATGGAAGAGGTCTGGATCTGTTTAATCAATTAAATGTGTTGTTAAAGAAAAGTTTTCTATTAAATTCTTCCTTTAATGAATGGAAGAATGAAAAACATTCTTCATTTAATTTTGAAACGTTATTAATTTTTTCTGCAATTAAGAACAAAATAATTATATTTTGTCGTATAATATAGTAGACGTGTATTTAAAAATATTATAAATATGTACTATAAAATTATGGGTAATATATGTTGTTATATGTAATATATGTTGTATGGGTAATATATGTCGACGACACTAAAATATTTTGATAAGTTTATTATCTCATCATGATTAGGATCGCTAGGATGAGTGATTTTATTTTAACTTATGAAGAGCAATTTAACCCATGTAGAAGGAAAACTACCTAAGACATTCAAACCTACGGGAAAGTGGCACAACGTAGCGTGTAACGATAACGCGCCTGACTGTGGGTCAGGAAATTAAATGTTCGAATCCTGGCTGGCTCGGCATATTCGCATTTAGCCTTTGTTTTACTTACAATTAAATTATTGTAAGAACTATAGTTCCAGTCCTCCAATGCCGGGACCTCATTTAAATATTATGGTTTAAAAACACTAAAAAAACAAGCTTTTAGAGTTAACCAAACTAAAAGTAAAAAATAATTGTTAACATAAGAATTAAATTACTGACTAGAAAATTAGTGTCACTGTTCTAAAAGCATGGGGTGCTCGATATCAATCGTTATCATCTTTCACTAGTTTCATTCCGAAATGCAGAGTTAGGTTAAAAATGTCATACAAAGCACCCACGCTTTTAGAACAGTGACATTCATTTTCTCGTCAGTCATTTTATTCTTATGCTAACAAATATTTTTACTTTTTAGTTTGATTAACTCTAAACGCGTGTTTTTAGTTTTTTTAAGATGCTATAATTTTTATACTATGTGTTTTTTTATGCTATACTGTTAATGATATAGAAATTTTCGTTCGTTCACTTGAATTTCGGTACTTTTCCAGTTTATTGTATAGAGTATAAAACTTATAAAAAAATTAATTTAATTAATTAATTAAAATGGCATTACGTGAAAATATTGAAATAAATCCTTTTTATTTTTTTTTTTCTTTGATAATTTTAATAAAAATTTCATAAAAAATTGGTTTGATTCAATTGAAATTCCATATTTAATATTTCATAAATGTATGATTTTTCACATTTGTTGATTTTGAGAGTGGTGTAAGTCCATTTGAGGTCAACAAAAGTATAAACTAAACTTAACTACTATAACTATAACTTTATTTTAACTAAATACACATATTTTTTAAAGTTATTAACTTAAATCAATTTAATATTTAAAAAACATAAAATGAGCGGATTAACATATGCTAAAATTTTCAAAACCCTTAAATATTTTCCATATAACATAAAATGGACTTAATAGTTAATATAAATTGGACTTAAACAACTTTCAAAGAAAACGGCTCATATGGTCTTGTCTTATTTGATTTGGTTACGTAATTTTGAAATATGCATTTCAAATAAATAATATTAGACATGTCAAATGCGAAAGTATCCTTTGTATACTGTATTATGTACTGAAAGTACTGAATGTACTATGATGTAGTATACTCTGATAAATACTATGTATAATACTATGATAAATACTGAATGTATTATGTACTGTATGTACTGAAAAAGTATACTGTTTTATGTTATGAAAGTGTCCTTTCATAACATAAAACAGCATTATAACTTTCAGCCGAATAAACAGGTGATTTTGCAACTGATGGTAACTTTCATTTGTTGACATGATGTCTTCGATTCAAAAAGAAATGTAATAGTTAGACTTTAGCAGATTAATAAAATTCTTTATCAAACTATAACATTCGATGATAGTTCTTAATAAAATTGATACCAAAATTAACCAAATATTAATTGTTAACAATGGAAATTAATTACGAGATCCTAAACTAACGAATTTCAATAAAAACCAAAAAGACTTCACTGACATCAATTAATTCAAATTCAAATAATGTTTATATATTCCTCCTCATTTTACCATTTCCTTTCCCCTTCCCTTTACTTTTCATATCAGAAACAGGTTGCTTTAAGATTGTTTCTTTTAACTTTCAAATTCAGTTTTTACTGAAGTTTGATATATGGGGCTTAATTTCTTCTACTATCCAGTAGCGAAGTACCTTACTTAAATGAATGACATATTATAATAATTCAAATATTACCATTAAATGTCACTGATTGAAAATGTCCACTTCAAATACTTGGAAGAGAAAAATGAGTTCAAATACTAATTAAATTCCAATTCAAATCTAATTAAAATAAACTACCCTGATACCAATCAATTCAAACTCAATTAAAACTTACTCATTCCTCCTCGACTTAGCATTCAATTTTCTTCTCTCCACCTGCCCCTTAATTTTCAAATCCCAAGCGGGTCAATTTCAGATTGTTTCTTTGCGCTATTAATTCAATAGTTGCAAAATGGTTGTTCTTCTTTCACCAGGTTTCTTTGTGCTTTCGACTATCAAGCAGCGAAGTTCCATACTAAATGTCTTTGATTCGAAATGTCCATTTCCAAATAATTTAAAGGAAAAATGGGATAGAAACGTCAAATCTAATTAAATTCAATTAAAGTAAACTAACCTGATATCCAATCAATTCCAACTCAATTTAAAACTTACAAATTCCTCCTCGACTTAGCATTACATTCCATTTCATTTTCACCTGTCAGCTAATTTTTAAAAATTAGAAGCAGGACAATTTCAATTGCTTTTCAGACACGAATTCAATATGGACGTTCTTCTTTCATCAAGTTTCTTAGTCCTTTCTACTATCAAGTATAAAAGTACAATACTAGCTGTCACTAATTCTAAATGTCCCTTTCCAAATAATTTGGATGGAAAAATGGGCTTAGAGGAAACATCAAATACTAATTAAATTCAATTAAAGTAAATTGCCCTGATATCAATCAATCCAAACTCAATTAAACCCTACACATTCTTCCTCGACATACCATTCCATTTTACTCACCTGTCCTGGAATTTTCAAATTAAAAGGAAACAGGCCTGCCTTGAGTTGTTCGTTTGAGTCATAAATTAAATTTTACTCTAGTTGTAACTGCGCTAGAGTAAAACTACACACTGATATCAATCGTTGTAATGTAAACTGCACAGATAAACTACTTTGTAAATGAATCTGTGTAGTTTATGTAAACTCTGTAAAATGTAAACTACACTGATGTAACTACACTGATATCAATAAAATTCAAATTCAGTTAGAATTTATGCATGCTAACTTTTTATTTTTACCTTTGGTCTGTCAGTTTATATATTTTCAAATTAAGAACAGGTTTTTTAGATTATTCTAAAAATGTGACAAAAAATAAATCTTCGTATAATATGAGACAAAATTATAATCTTCAACTGGAAGATGATTTCTGCAATTTTAGTTGTGATATTTCAATAAGTAAAAGCCTTTCATCAGTACGCAGTTGATTAATATATTACTAACTAATATGCTATTAACTTTATATACTAAGTTCATTATACATTATGAATATACAGCTTTTTTAGCCTTTATAAACAATTACCCTAAAAAAAACGACTAAGATCAGTTCTGAATTTTGGAACGGAAAATCACAGAAGAAGAAACAACCAAGCCCTAACGAATTTCAATTCAATTAAAATTAACTACCCTGATATCCATTAATTGAAATTCAGTTACAACTTGCACACACATCTTCTTTTGCTCATTCATTCGTCTTCCCGCTAATTTATTTTCAAGTCAAGTCAGGATGTTTTCAAATTTTTCCCCTTTGACTCACAAATTCAAATTTCACTCAAGTTATAGTACCACACTTCTCTCCTTTTTTTGATAAGTTTCGTGTTCTGCCAACCGCCCTACACCACGAGTGGGGCTATTTGTTCCCTAATTACTTAAAGGTTTTTGACGGCACTGTCTTATCCCTTTTATTTGTTGGGGGGGTTCTTCATCAACTCAGATAATTCTCGTTCTTCTGATGAAGGGGGCACGTGATCTGCCCTGGGGGCTGATGAATGCTGTTTTGGGCTGGAAAGAACTGGACTGGCGGATGCTTGCCTCGAAGGAGGGCAGTAAAGAGAAAAAGGGTTTTTGTGTGTTGGTGGCAAATTATTTTTGATGGTCTGGGCTCAATGGGACGCGTGGAGTTGATGGGGGATGGGATTAAAAGTAACGCGCAGGGAGCGGTGAATAGGGAGGTGAGTTGTAAAGTTGCATTTTCGTTTGATGTGAATCTGGTTAAGTTCGGTTACAAAATAAAGTGAAGAGGGAATTTAAGGAAAACGCAGCTATGCAAAGGATGATTTTACATTTGAGTATGTTAAAAAGTCAATTCTGTCGTTTGGCATGTATACTTTATAATACTTTAATTCGTCTTGGTGGTTGGAATGTCTAGGTTGTTCAAACTTTTCTTTCTTTCAATATTTTTTTCTGCACACCCCACCGACGTAATGTGGCTCCTTGCCACTAAGAAAGGAGCATCAGTGGTTTCATGTGATCACGAACAACTCATCGACGACGGTGCTGAGGGGTTGACAGTACCCCGGAGGGGCATTCAGTTCTGCAGAGCTTCCACCAGGCAGGCTACCTATAAATGCGAAATGCTTACATACAGTGTTTCAATTGACATGAGACTTATATTTATTTTAAAGCAGCAATTACAAGGGCCTGATAGTCAAGTGACTAGCGCTCTGGCGTTAGGTGCCACAGGTTTCTGGTTCGAGTTCCGGTGGTGCAATGGATGTTTGTAGTGGTTCCGGACTCCCCTTTA
>BPLR01020384.1:0-14804 GCA_021605095.1 Caerostris extrusa | reverse complement strand
TTTAACCAAATTCAATATCTCTCACACGATGTTGTTATGGGGCAAATATTTTTTCCCTGACTATTTTTTTTTATTCACCCAAAGTATTTATTTTTCTACCCCACCTCCTCATTGTTTTTATCTTGCTTTTCTTTTATCAACCTGATCTTTTATTTTTTTTTACCTTCATTCATTTTTTTTTTTTTTGGTTCTTTTGTACACTTTTTCCGCTCTTTTCTTACTTCACTTCGATTGTTTCTCGGCATGAGAGGCAAAATGGGCGTGAAATGTTCTACGCGCTAGAACATTTTTAATGTCCGTTTATTGGTAGAAAAAACTTAATGCTGCGTGCTTTCTCTTCTTTCTTTCTTTCTTTTTTTTTTTTTTTTTTTTTTGTTCTCTGTTCATCTTTACGCTGTATAAAACTACATTATTGTTTTTAAGAGTTTCAAGAGTAAAATTGAGTGGAAGTTCGTTTTTTACACACAAATAATGGCTTTTTTGTAGTTACGGTAAATTTTATGATTATCATGAATCTCCTGCTTTTTTTTCCAAGGGGCTTGGTGGATATAAATTATTTAAAAAATTGCACGTATTTTGAATCATTTTTTTTCGATAAAAAAATAAATTCTGGATTGAAAGACATAATAATAACACGTGAATCTAGCTTGTAAAATAATTATTTTTAATAATGTGATTTTGAAATAAATCTTCCTTTTTTTTAAGGTTGTTAAATTGTTTCAAAAATTATTTTGAAAAATAAACAGATTAAAGCTTAATAAATAAAGGTATTAATAAAGGAATGATTATATTCATTTGTAATCATGTGGTTTTATAAGAAGACTTTCTCTTTTAAAGTTGTTAAATTGTTTCAAAATTATTTTAGAAACAGATTAAAACTAATAAATAAAGGTATTAATAAAGAAATGATTATAGTCATTTTTAATCATTTTGAAATTTTATAAGAAGACTTTCTCTTTTAAGTTGTTAAATTGTTTCAAAATTATTTAAAAAATTAATATACAGATTAAAACTAATAAAAAAATGTTATAATTAGAGAATTGGGTGAAAATTAATTGTGGATTAGTGGAAATTCATTTCCCATTTTGAGATATTTTAAAATTATTCATAATTTACTTAAGATGAAATCAATTTTTAAAATAGAGTTACAGTTACAGTTTTACTTAGAGTTAAGATCAGTTTTTATTTTTATTATACAAATAGTTATATTTGTATAATAAAAATAAAACTGTATTTTCTTATTTGCTGCTTGAGGCTTTGAATTTAATGGAACAAATTTCGAAACTGGGAGCCAGTTCAAAGAAATTCAATACTGATTCAAAAGAATGAAATAATAATTCTGGGGGTCAGAATGTCATTATTTCCATGGAATTCAGAGGAAGTGTGCAAAAAATGTGGGTAATAAAAATATATAAAAAAATTATAAAAAATAGGTGGAATTTGAATAATGAATTATTTGCTGGACATCTGACGTTCTATTGGCAAATGGTTTATGCCATCATGATCTCTATTTAAAAATGTTTCTTTAAAGTTATTATTTATTTTCATGATCAAATATTTTGATCTTGTTAAAAATTCAGTAATTTATTTTCATTAAAAAATGATATCTAGTAAAAAAACACATTGAAAATTGAAAAGATGCATTTTTTAATTTTCAATAATTTAAATGCAATGAATTTCTTCAATCTTTATTTATATATATATTAGGTAAACTAAAGGGAAAGCCAAGAATTACAAGAAGCGAAAATAAATAAAAGAGACCTGATAAATATGATGTTTTAGGCCAACATATTCAATTTTTGTAACAAAGCCACAATAGCATCCGTTGCACATGAAACTGTTCAACAATTAATCCCATCAAAATCATATACCAAAAGAAGAAAAATATATATATTTCACATAATACTTTCAAGTAAAATTATTTCTTATTAAACCTTTGTAAAATGTTTAAACCTAAGTAAAATCTAAACTTATTTTAAATCTAAATTTATAGAAAAAATTTATTTTCATAGCTTGACTACAAACAAATTAAACCAGTATGTAACATAATTGAAAGTACAAAACGAAATGCAATTACAATTTCCATTCTGTTAATCACTAATAAATTTTTCTCTGAATCGAGATACTTATATAGTGGGCTTCATAACAAAGGTTTACGAGACATAATCGAAAATAATTTATGTCGATTGTTTGAAATGCACCGACTAAGAAAGACTGATGACATAAGCCCTTACATAAATGTCTTCACTCTTCACTTTGAACTAATTTAGATATCCTTTTAGCAGCAGTGGAATTAAATTTTGGAAGATAAGTTCCAACAGAACCATTTTATTTTGATAATACCCAAGTTTTATGATAACGCCATTTTTTTTTTATTATTTTTATTTTAAAATCCTATTCGGATCGACAATCCTGCTCCCCAATTTTCTAAAGAAAACAAAGTAGTTATAACTTCTTCCATTTATATTTTGAAGCAATAATCAAAACCCATCGCCCAAATTTCTTGAAGCAATCAAATCAGGCAACAAACAGATCAAAATAAGATTCCACAGAAAGAGAGAGCAAAGCAATTTATTGTTGGAGAAATATTAAAGGAATGGAATTTTCCGCTTCTAATTCAAATAGGTGCCAATTTGTGACTTGGAACTGAAGTTTTTATCTCTAGAAGTTATCAAAATAAAGGAAGGAAAGACTAATAACGCACCAAGGAAAGATAAAAAGAAAATATATATTTTGTTCAGTAGCTGCAATAGAAATTTCCTTTAACCAAATTCAATATTTCTCACACGATGCTATTAAGAGTCAAATATTTTTTTTAATACTTTTTTTTTTATTCACCCAAAGCATTTATTTTCTTCCCCACCTCCACATTGTTTTCTTTTCTTTTAGCAACCCTGATCTGTTTTTTTTTTCTTTTACTTTCATTTCATTCTTTTTGGGGAAGGGTTTCTTTGTACACCATTCCAGTCTTTTCTTACTTCACTTCGGTTGCTTCTCCACTATAAGAGCAGAAAGAGAGAGATTGTTTTTAAACCTAAATAAAAGTAAATTTATTTTAAATCTAAATTTATGAAAAAATACTTTTGCATTCACAACTTCACTACAAACAAATTAACCAGTATGTAACATAATTGAAAGCAAAAAGGAAACGCGATTACAATTTCAATTCCGTTAATAACTAAGAAATTTACTTTGCAGCGCATATACTTATATAGCGTGCTTTATAACAATGGTTTGCGAGACATAATCGGAAGGAATTAGTCTTGATTGCTTGCGAAATGCTCCGACTAAGAAATACTTCTTGCAATGATTCCATAAGCCCTTAAAATAAATGCCTTCACTCTTCACCAATTTTGAACTAATTTTAGATATCCGTTTCGCAGCAGTGGAAAAACATTTTGGAAAATAAGTTCCAACGGAATCACTTTTTTTTTTTATAAAACTGAAGTTTTGAGTTAAAGCCTTTTCATTTTTTATTTTTAAATCCTATTCGGATCGGCAATCCTGCTCCCCAATTTTCTAAAGAAAAAACAAAGTAATTCTATAACTTTTTCCATTTAGATTTTAAAGCAATAATTAAAACCCATCGCCCAAATTTCTCGAAGCAATCAAATCAAGCACCAAGCAGATAAAAATAAGATTCCACAGAAAGAGAGCAAAAGCAATTTATTGTTGGGGAAATATAAAAGGAATGGAATTTTTCCTGCTTCTAATTCAAATAGGTGCCAATTTGTGACATGGAATCAAAGTTTTTATCTCTAGAAGTTATCAAAGTAAAAAGGAAGGGAGAAATACTAATAATGCACCAGGGAGAGAGAAAAAAAATATTTATTTTGCTCCAGTAGCTGCAATAGAAATTTCCAAATTCAATATTTCTCACACGATGTTATTAAGAGGCAAATATTTTTTTTTTTTTGTTGGTAATTTTTTTATTCACCCATAGTATTTATTTTTCTTCCCCAGATCCACATTGTTTTATCTTTCGTGTCCTTTATCAACCCGGGTCCTTTTTTTCTTTTCTTTTCATTTTTTTTTTTTCGGTTCTTTGTACACTTTTCCTTACTTTACTTCGATTGCTACTCCACTATGAGAGCAAGGGCGTGAAATGTTCTACGCTAGAACATTTTTAACGTCCTTTTATTGGTAGGAAAACTTAATGCTGCGTGCTTTCTCTTCAAGTTTTTAGTTGTTCCCTGTTTATCTTTTACGCTGTATAAAACTACATTATTGTTTTTAAGAGTTTCAAGAGTAAAATGGGAGTGCGGAAGTACGTTTTTACACATAAATAATGGCGTTGTTGTAGTTACGGTAAATTTTATGATTATCATGAATCTCCTGGTTTTTTCGCAAAGAGCTTGCAGGATACAAATTATTTTTTAAAAAACTTGAACACATTTTAAATCGTTTTTTTCTTGTGAATAAAAAATAAATTCTGGTTTGAAAGACATAATAATAACATGTAAAATCTGCTTTATAAAATTATTTTTAATCATGTGGTTTTGAAATATGTCTTTCTTTTTTTTAAGGTTGTTAAAGTGTTTTAAAAAATTATTTTTAAAAACTTAGACACAAATTAAAACTAGTAAATAAAGGTATAAATAAAGAAATGGTAAGGATTGAAGAAAGAGGTGGATAATTTTTTATTATTTAATTTCATTTTGAGGTATTATTACTTTAATGAAATTAAGAGTTCGAAACAGGAACAATTCGAAGAAATTTTGTACTTATACGGAAATGGAATAATTATTCTGGGGGCAGAATGTCCATTCTTTTATGGATTTGAGAAGGATTGAATGATATGAAGCAGTTCCATCTACCACCCTTCAGGAAGTTCCACCAAATTTGACGTAATGGGTAAAAGTGTGGGTCAATATAGTAGACCGCAAAGGTAGAATTTTTGATGGACATATTACGTACTAAACGTAGTTGATCTCATGTCATCATGCTCTGTATTTGAAAATAATTCTTTAAAGTTTTTGTCATGACTTTTATTTATCATCAGTAATCAAATATTTTGATCCCCGACAAAAAAAAAATTCGTAGTTTTTTTATTATTAAATAACATATTTACACTCATGTCCATAAATTAAGGATAATGAAGTTCAGGCAAAGAAAGAGACAGAAGCAAAACAAATTTGATTTATTTGTAAAAGTCTATTTATTAAACAAAAAGGTAAAGAGCAAAAAAGATGCTATATGTTTGACATAATTAATAAAAATTGCGATTTTTACACCCTGGAGCAAATTTCAAAAACGAACCTATTTACAAAAAACAGTATAACATGGTTAGTATGATTGTTAATATGGAGTATGTCTCTCGGACTATGCAATACAGGCCTTACAACGCCTAGGCATTCTGGTATCAAATTATCAATCTGATCTTGGGGAATATTACACCACTCATCAAGCAATGCCTTCCAGAAGTTCCAGGACAGGTGGGAGGTTGACGGGCTGTAATTCGTCGGTCAAGCATATCCCACACATGCTCTATTGGATTCAAGTCCGGTGAGTATGCTGGCCAATCCTTACGGGTGATATCCTCAATTGAAGGCATTCGTCTACAATGTTTGCACGGTGAGGACGGGCGTTGTCATCCATAAAGAGAAATTCAGCACCCATGGCACCCCGAAACCAACGTACATGTTGTTCCAGAATGACATCCCGATAGATGTGGCCTGTCATCGTTACACTCTGAACATGCAAGTCAGTTCTGGAACCAAGAATAATTCCTGCCCAAACGAGCCATCCTGCACCACCGTAACGGTGTCGTTCAATGGTGTTCTCTTGGTGGTAACGGGTACCTGGCGCTCTCCATATGAAAGTCCGGCGAGAATCAAACTGCAAACTAAACCTGGACTCGTCGGAAAACATCACACAAGACCACAATTGCGGTGTCCACAATGCATGCTCTCTCCTCCAGGTTAATCGCAGGCGACAGTGAGTTGCGGTAAGTGGAACACATCTGACAGGCCTACGAGCATATAGACCAATGTGCCCTAAGCGTCTGTACACAGTCTGCCTTGAAACTGTCGTACCGGTAGCTGAAGAGAGCTGACGAGACAGGTCTGATGCTGTGCTCTGTCTGTTTCTTTTGGCAGTAACTGCTAAATGCCGGTCCTCATTCGGCGTTGTAACTCAGGGGGCGACCTGTGCTGTAACATCAACTCACATTACCATCATCTTGGAATCGTTGCCAAAGCCTGGAGATGACACTTTAGGCGATTCAAGTTCCTCGGATACTTCCTGCTGGTACGTCCACATTCCAGTCGTCCGATAATTCTACCACGTAAAACATCATCCAAGTGCTTCCTTTGTGCCATAACTATGCGGTTATTGCACTTAAAAGCTTTTAAAAGCGCTTGTGAACAATTTTACTTCTTTGCCACCATTCCTTATATGCCCCTCTCTTACACTCTCGTTATTGTGACGTACTATCCGCGCCATCTGGTGGTTTTCCTGTAATTTGCATATTCTTCTTCAAGATGTATGTGATAATTCTACAGGGAAATTTTTATTTTAGAGTTCAACTTCTGTGTGATTCTGAATTATCCTTAATTTATGGACATGAGTGTAGTACAAACCGCTAGTTGAAAAAAATACATATTAAAGAATTACCCCGTGTTTCAAATTGTATTTTCAATCTTCAATTTATATATATATTTATATAATTATGGCTTTCCATTTAATAAAACATAAAGCTAAAAAAGAATTGAAATTTGTTGTATATCAAGCAACGCATTCCTGTGGCATGCTATATACTAAAGAAAGATCTAAAGATACTCATAAGAAACGATCTAAAGAGAGCTGATAAACATGATTTTTTACACAATCATATTCATTTTTTGTAACAAATCTCTAACATCAGTCACTCTATATGAAACTTTCATGTGTTTAACAATTAATCCCATCAAAATCACCAACCAAAAAGGAAAAAAAGTAAACTTTCCATAATATTTTCACTATAACTATTTCTTACTAAACTTTTCGAAATTGTTTAAACCTTAATAAAATAAACTTATTTGAAAACAAAATTTATGAAAACTTCTTTTGCATTCACAGCTTGACTCAAACGAATTAACCAGTACGTAACATAATTGAAAGCAAAAAATAATCTATTGCAATATCCATTCTGTTAATCACTTCAAAATTTACTTTGAAGGGCAGATACTTATATTGTGTGCTTTATAACAAAGGTCTGCGAGACATAATCGGAAGTAATTTGTGTTGATTGTTTGCGAAATGCTCCGACTAAGAAAGACTTCTTACAATGATTCCATAAGCCCTTAAATAAATGTCTTCTCTCTTCAGAACTTTTGAACTAATTTAGATATCATTTTCGCAGCAGTGGAATTACAATTTGGAAATACGTTCCAACGGAACCACTTTTTATTTTGTTAATACCCAAGTTTTATGCTAAAGCCATTTTTTTATTTTAAAATCCTATTCGGATAGACAATCCTGCTCCCTAATTTTCTAACGAAAACAAAGTAGTTATAACTTCTTCCATTTAGATTTTAAAGCTTTAATCAAAACCCTTCGCCTTAAATTTCTTGAAGCAATCAAATCAGGCACCAAACAGATAAAAATAAAGACTCCACAGAAAGAGAGAGCAAAGCAATTTATTGTTGGGAAATATAAAAGAAATGGAATTTTCCCCGCTTCTAATTCAAATAGGTGCCAATTTGTGACTTGGAGCTGAAGTTTTTATCTCCAGAAGTTATCAAAATAAAGGAAGGCAGAAAGACTTATAAGGCACCAAGGAGAGAGTAAAGAAAATATTTATTTTGTTCAATAGCTGCAATAGAAATTTCCTTCAACCAAATTCAATATTTCTCACACGATGCTATTAAGAAGCAAATATTTTTTTTTCTTGATAATTTTTTTATTCACCCAAAGTATTTATTTTTCTTCCCCACCTCCACATTGTTTTATCTTTCTTTTCTTTTATAAAAAAGCTGATCTTTTATTTTTTTTTCTTTTACTATCAATTGTTTTTTTTTTGGTTCTTTGCACACTTTTCCGCTATTTTCTTGCACTTCGATTCTTTCTCCACTATGAGAGCAAAAGGGCATGAAATGTTCTACGCACTAGAACATTTTTTAACGTCCGGTTATTGGTAGAAAAACTTTAATGCTGCGTGCTTTCTCTTCTGGTTTTTTTTTCCTGCTCATCTTTTACGCTGTATAAAACTACATTATTGTTTTTAAGAATTTCCAAGAGTAAAATTGGATGGCGGAAGTTCGTTTTATACACATAAATAATGGCTTTGTTATAGTTAAGGTAAATTTTATGATTATCTTGAATCTCCTATTTTTTCCGAAGGTGTTTGGAGGATGTAAATTATGTAAAAAATGAAAATTTGAAATCATTTATTTACCTGAAAAAAGGGTAAATTCCTGGTATAAAAGACGTAATAATAATAACAGCATGTAAATATGACTTGTAAAATAATTATTTTTATTCATGTCGTTTTGAAATTTGTGGTTTTTTTTTTAAGGTTGTTAAAATCCAAGATTATTTTTTAAAATTTAGATACAGATTAAAACTAATAAATAGAAGTATTAATAAGGAAATGAAAAATAATCTTTTTAATCATGTGATTTTAAAAGAAGCCTTTCTCTTTTGATGTTTTTAAATTGATTCAAAATAATTGTTAGATACAGATTCAAACTAATAAATAAAGGTGTAAAAACATGATCATATGTTTAGAGTGGAAATTCTTCATTTTTAATTTTATATTAAAATATTTTTTTAATCATGTATAAGTCACCGGAGATGAAATTAATTTCAAAAATAGGGGATATATCAATACATATATGTATATGTAATAAAAATTAAAACTTTATCTTTGGTCTGTTGCTTGAGGGGTTTGACTTTAATGCAAGAAAGTTCGAAACCGGGCCAATTCGAACTAGTGCAAAGAATAAAATCGTAATTCCGGCGATCAGAATACCATTTCTTTCCATGAACTTGAGATATAGTGTGCAAAAGTGTGGGTAAGTATAGTAGACGCCATGGTGGAATTTTAATAATGATTTATTTTCTAGACATATGACGTTCTTTGACAAATGATCTCATGTCATTATGTCAAATGCATACCAAACAAGCAAAGATCTTATGTCAAAGACATACAGGAAACGTATTCCTATACTATGTAAACATACAGTTTACATTACATTAAACATGCAGCAAACATATTCAGTTTATGTTACAAAGCTACAATAGCATTCGCTGCACATGAAACTTTCATATATTTAACAATTAATCCCATCAAAATCACCCAACAAAACAATAAAAAAAAAATATTTCGCATATAATTTTCACATAACATTATTTCGCATTAAATTTTTGAAAATTGTTTAAGTCTAAATAAAAAAATAAACTTATTTTTCAATCTAAATTCATGGAAAGATATTTTTACATTCACAGCTTGACTACAAATAAATTAACCAGTGTGTAACATAATTGAAAGCAAAAAAAAAATGCTATTACAATTTTCATTCTGTTAATCACTAAGAAATTTACATTCAAACGCAGATACTTAAATAGTGTGCTTTATAACAAAGGTTTTCGAGACATAATCGGAAGTAATTTGTGTTGATTGTTTGCGAAATGCTACGTCTCAGAAAGAATTCTTACAATGATTCCATAAGCCCTTAAATAAATGTCTTCACTTCTCAGTACTTTTGAACTAATTTAGATATCCTTTTCGCAGCAGTGGAATTACACTTTGGGGAAATAAGTTCCAAAGCAACCACTTTTATTTTAATAATACCCAAGTTTTATAATAATGTCATTTTTTTTTACTTTTATTTAAATAATCCTATTCGGAACGACAATCCTGCTCCCCAATTTTCTAAAGAAAACAAAGTAGTTATATAACTTCTTCCATTTAGATTTCAAAAAACAAATAATCAAAACCCGTCGTCCCAATTTCTTAAAGCAATCAAATCAGGCAGCAAACAGATAAAAATAAGATTCCACAGAAAGACAGAGAGAGCGTAATAGTGAAGCAATTTATTGTTGGGTAAATATAAAAGGAATGGAATTTTTCCGCTTCTAATTTAAATAGGTGCCAATTTGTGACTTGGAACTGAAGATTTTATCTCTAGAAGTTATCAAATAAAGGAAGGGAGAAAGACTAATAACGCACCAAAGGAGAGAGAAAAGAAAATATTTATTTTGTTCAGTAGCTGCAATAAAATTCCTTTAACCAGATTCAATATTTCTCACACGGTGCTACTAAGATGCAAATATTTTTTTTTTTTTTTTCTTCACCCAAAGTATTTATTTTTCTTCCCCACCTCCTCATTTTTTTATCTTTTTTTCTTTTCCAACCCTGATCTTTTTTTTTTTTCTTTTACTTTCATTAATTATTTTTTTTTTTGTTCTTTTTACACTTTTCCGCTTTTTTCTTGCTTCACTTCCATTGTTTCTCCACTATGAAAGCAAAAGGGCAAGTGAAATGTTCTACGCCCTAGAACATTTTTAATGTCCGTTTATTGGTAGAAAAATTTAATGCTGCATGCTTTCTTTCTAGTTTTTTTTTTTTTTGTCCCTTATTTATCTTTTACGCTGCATAAAACTACATTATTGTTTTTAAAAGTTTTCAACAGTAAAATTGGAGTGCGGCAGTTCGTTTTTTTACACATAAATAATGGCTTTGTTATAGTTACGGTAAATTTTATGATTACCATGAATGTTCTCGAGTTTTTTTTTCCCAAGGTGTATGCAGGAAGTAAATTATTTAAAAAAAAATTGAACACATTTTTAAATCATTTTTTTTTCGATAATAAAAAATTCTGGATTAAAAGGCATGAATAACATGCAAAATCTGGTTCATTTTTGGTTTAAAATAATTTTTTAATCATGTGGTTTTGAAATATGCTGTTTTTTAAGGTTGTTAAAATGTTCAAAAAGTTTTAAAAGGTACAGATTAAAACTAATAAATGAAAGTATCAATAAAGATATGATAATAATCATTTTTTAAAGATGTGGTTTTAAATTTTGAAAAACTAAGCCTTATTTTTCAAGAAATTATTTTATTTTAATTGTTTTTTTGAACATCAAAATGAAAAGTGAATTTTCTGACTTGAATTTAGATTAACATTTTGGATTCATAACAAAGACATAATAGCATTTTACATTAAAATATTCATTTTAACAATTAATCCCATCAAAATCACTCACCAAACCTGAAAACATAATATAATAAAATAAATTTCATGCATATTATTTTCACGTAGTTTATCTTACTAAACTTTGTACAGTGTTTAAACCTAAATAAAATTAAACTTATTTTAAATCTAAATTTCTGAAAAATACTTTTACATTCACAGCTTGACTACAAACAAATTAACTAGAATGTAACATGAATTAAAAGCAAAAACAAAATGCTATTACAATTTCCATTCTGTTAATCACTAAGAAAGTTTCTTTGAAGCTCACATACTTATATAATGAGCTTTATAACAAAGGTTTGCAAGACATAATCGGAAAGCAATTTGTGTTGATTGTTTGCGAAGTGCTCCGACTAAGAAAGACGATGATTACATAAGCCCCAAATAAACGTATTCTCTTCAGCAATTTTGAACAAATTTAAATATCCTTTTCGCAGCAGTGGAATTACATTTTGGGAAATAAGTTCCAACGGAACCACTTTTTTATTTTGACAATAACAAAGTTTTATGTTAATGCCATTTTATTTTTTATTTAAGAATCCTATTCGGATCGACAATCCTGGCCCCCAATTTTCTAAAGAAAAAAAAGTAGTTATAAATTCTTCCACTTAGATTTTAAAGCATTAATCAAAACCCATAGCCCAAATTTCTTGAAACAATCAAATCAGGCACTACAAGCAGATGAAAAATAAGATTCCACAGAAAGAGAGAGAACAAAGCAATTTATTGTTGGGGAAATATAAAAGGAATGGAATTTTTCCCGCTTCTAATTCAAATAGGTGGCAATTTGTGACTTGGAACTGAAGTTTTTATCTCTGAAATTTATCAAAATAAAGGAAGGAGAAAGACTAATAATGCACCAAAGGAGAGAAATGAAAATATTTATATTTGTTCTGTAGCTGCAATAGAAATTTCCTTTAACCAAATTCAATATTTCTCACACGATGCTATTAGGAGGCAAACATATTTTTTTTTCTTGGTAATTTTTTTTATTCACCCAAAGTATTTATTTTTCTTATCCACCTCCACTTTGTTTTATCTTTCTTTTCTTTTGTCAACCCTGATCTTTTTTATTCTTTTTTTTTTTTTTTTTTTTTTTTTTTTTTAATGTTATTCTTTTTTTTTTTTTTTTTTTTTTTTTTTTTTTTGGTTCTTCGTACACTTTTCCACTCTTTTCTTACTTCACTTCGATAGTTTCTTCACTATGAGAGCAAAAAGGGCGTGAAGTGTTCTACGCGCTAGAACATTTTTAATGTCCGTTTATTGGTAGAAAAAAATGCTGCGTCTTTCTCTTTTATTTTTTGGTTCCCTGCTTATCTTTTACGCTGTATAAAACTGTATGATTGTTTTTAAGAGTTTCAAGAGTAAAATTGAGTGCGGAAGTTCCTTTTTTACACATAAATAATGGCTTTATTGTAGTTACGGTAAATTTTACGATTATCATGAATCTTCCCTTTTTTTTCGCAAGATGCTTAGAGGATGTAAATTATTTAAAAAAAAAATTGGAACGTATTTTAAATCATTTTTTTTTTTTTTTTTTGGTGGTAAAAAAAAATAAATTCTGGTTTGAAAGACATAATAACATGTAAAATTTGCCTTATAAAATAATTATCTTTAATCATGTGGTTTTAAAATGGGTCCTCTTTATTTAAAAGGTTGTTAAAATGTTTAAAAAATATTTAAAAAAATCTTAGACACATATTAAATAAAAGTACAAAGAAAGAAATGACAATTATTTTTATTTAATTGGTTTTAAAATAAGTCTTTCTCTTTTGAGTCTATTAATTTTTCAAAATTATTTTTAAAATTTGGAACGTATTTTAAATATTTTTTTTTGTCGATAAAAATAAATTATGGATTGACAGACATAGTAATAACATGTAAAATATGCCTTGTAAAATGATTATTTTTAATCACCTGGATTTGAAAGAAGTCTTTCTCGTTAGGGTTTTTAAATTGTTTCCAAATTAATTTTAGATGTAAATTCAAACAAATAAATAAAGGTATAAATGAAGAAATAATAATAATTATTTTTAATAATGTGGTTTTGAAATAAGTCTTTTTTTTAAGGTTGTTAAATTGTTTGAAAAGTATTTTTTTAAAAAAAATTAGATACACATTAAAACTAATGAATAAATGTATAAATGAAGAATATAATGTGTTATGAGTGGAAATTCTTTATTTTTTAATTTTATTTTGAGGTAATTTTAAATTATTACTCCATTACCTGAGTTGAAATCAATTTCAAATATGTGGGATATATATGTATAATAAAATTAAAAACTGTATCCTTTGGTCTGTTAAGTAAGATTTCGAACTTCAATGAAGTTAAAAATTCGAAACGAGGATCAATTGGCATAAATTTCATATCGATACAGGAATTGAATATTTATTTTGGGGCCTTATGTTGACCTGTAGCATATGATAAAAAGAAACATCCTCATCATGCTAGCATATGCCCAAAACCACTGGACCACAAAATGGAATATATCCATGAATACCATTGATTAAATATTTAAAATTTACTTATAAGACATATTCTTAAATAATTTTTGAATGTATTGTAGCTATTACATTTGAAATTGAACATTATTAAATTTGAAATTGTAGAATATCAATATATATATGTTTTCAATTTTAAAGTTATTATCAAACTCAATTTCTTAGTAACTGAAACACATAAGAAATTAGTAAAAGTAAACAAATAATATAAAAAAATCCCAAAATTAATTAATTTAACTTAACGATTATTAGCCCTCAGCTTATCCTATATTAAGTTATTTCTGTTCACTAGACGATTGAATTCAAGTCAAAATCATATGAAGCGATGTATTATGTCATGCTATATATATATATAGGATAAGAATATATATTTGGCAAGAAAAACACAGGAATAGATCTGAAAGAGAGCTAATAGCTATGTTGTGCGTATACATACTCAGTTTTGTAACAAAGCCATAATAACATTTGCTGTACATGAATCTCAAGTGTTCAATATTTCATCCCACCGAAATCCCACACCAAAAAAAAAGAAATTAAAAAATTATATCACGCATATTATTTTCAGGTAAGAATATTTCTTTTTAAACCGTTTGAAATTGTTTAAAACTAAATAAAATTAAACTTATTTTAACTCTAAATTTATGAAAAATTTTTTTACATTCACCGCATGACTACAAGCCTTCAAACATGACTACCATGACTGACACTACACTACACTACACTACACTAACTACACTACAAACATGACTATCATAATTGAAAGCAAAAAAAGAAACTGTTACAATTTCCATTCTGTTAATCACTACAAAAATTTCTTTGAAGCGCAGATACTTATATAGCGAGCTTTATAACAAAAGGTTTGCGAGACATAATCGGAAGTAATTTGCGTTAATTGTTTGCGAAATGCTCGGACAAAGAAAGACATCTTAATCTTCTAATTTAGATATCCTTTGCGCAGCAGTTGAATTACATTTTGGGTAATAAGTTCCAACGGAACCCTTTTATTTTGATAATACCCAAGTTTGATGGTAATGCCATTTTTTATTATTTTTTTTAAATAATCCTATTCGGATCGACAATCCTGCTCCCTAATTTTCTAAAGAAAACAAAGTGGTTATAACT
>BPLR01020383.1:17500-56315 GCA_021605095.1 Caerostris extrusa | reverse complement strand
AATATGTTTATTATCTAAATTTATGACTCACTTTATTTTGATATTTCTGCGGGTATATTTTTTTTTTTTTCGACCCTTTTAATTTCAAAGAATATTTCTCATGTATGAAACAAGAAATCTAATCAACATGAAATTTTACTAAATCACACTTATTATCTTTCTTGTTTCAAAACAATGCTTAAGTATAATGTAATAAGTCAACAAAAGCGTCAGTGATTGTCACAAAATGTAGTGTAAAACCTGATATGTTGCAATTTTCTTTTCACTTTTTACGATTCAGCCAAACTAGTAGCTAAGGATTTTTTCCGTTAAAAATTAACCGGTAAATATATAGTACTTAACACACTCTTGTTCTCTACAGAAATCAAAATATTTTATTAATTTCGCCAAGCTTTCCCAGAAGTGGAAAATCAGGACAATTGGGCTTGCACAAAGGCGAAAAATAAAATTAAATAAATTAATAAATGAAGATATAGACAGAAAAGAAATTGATAGTTTATGAAAATTCATAAGTAATTTTTTTGAAGAAAATAATCTGAAAATAGGCTTTTTATTTTTGTATTCATTCCATAAGTTAAAGATCAATCAAAAATTCATTTATTTCGAAAGATAAAGGATCTTTTTTAAGAGATGAAATTATTTTTAAAAAAATTTTATAAGTCAGTTTCCATTGCGCTGCTGATTGACTAAAAGCTGCTAGTTGTGTGAAAAAACTCTGCTTAAAAACAGATTATCAAAAAAGGAGTTATATAAAATGATATAAAATCAATAGATTTATATATATATTTTAAATAAAGATTGAACTACATATATGCTTTATAATGAGAGCTGTAAAACTTCTCACCATAATTTCCTTTCGCCTGTAATCCACAGACTACGCTGCATCCAAATTTTTAAGCACGGTCTCGCAGCCCCATGCATGTGACAGATCCGTAATTTTTTTACCCATGAAAAATGGCAATTAGCTTTAAAACTAAATTCTGCTATGGAATGGAGATAAAACCTCAATGGGAGAAAAGAATCTACAAAGTTCTACGAGGCAGATACTATAACGATAAGCAAAAAGAATTAAAACTGCAGTATAGAAGCGCAAAATGTGGAACTATACATTGATTTTAGGAGGGCAGTGAATACCATATAATGTACAGAAGAAGAAACAAATATACTTTCTGAGCAATTGTATGAAAGCTTTCAGCCTACATTCAAATTGTTAGCAAAATTAGAATGACACTATTCTAAAAACAAAGTAAACACTTAAAGCACTGAATCGAAAATAAGGAAAATTTTTGTGTCAAATTTATCTGAGTTGAATTTGCTTTTTTAATCTTCAATGTATTGAATATATTTACTAATTTTAATAGAAAACACTATTGTACTTTATTGCGTATTTAATTTTCGTAGTTAAAGATTTGTATTATTTTCATTTTGTTTTTGTAAATGTTGTGTGTTATGTTTGATTAGTTATTGTTACTAGTACTCTAAGTAGATGCTGAGACAAATGGCCAAATAAGTGTTCTTGACTTTTTTTCATTTATTATCCGTGCCACGTTTTTTATAAAGATTAGTGCCAATCACAACATGTTTCATTTAACATATATATCACAGTAATGATATACATTATTATCTCTCATGTAATTTACAAACTTAAAAAAATGGGAGTGAGAGGGCCTCATAAGTGAAATAGCCTAGGGCCTCTTTTCATCTAAATCCGGCCTAGTTGTTGCTAGTTGAGATCTGTGTAATCGCCTCTGTGACTCCCGAACACAATCTGCTTATTTTCCTGGCATGATCGCCCTTCATGTCTCCATTTTTTTTAAATTTTGCAAACAGAGCTACTGTATAATTTTTCAATTTTTCGGTCACGTTAAGTTTCTGCTAAAACTTTGTTTCCTTGAAACAACATCCCCTCAATTTCCCTGTAAGGTCCCCTCCCGAAAGCACTGCTCTCCTTCAGCGATACGGAACCAAATCAGACTTCTACCAACGTGTTCCATCACAACAGGAACTGGCAACTGGCGTACCGATTACGGAGTACCAATGGAGATATACTCCTTAACCTTCCCAAGTTTAATTTTTTTTTGAGCACCAATATTTCTGAAATTAAATAAATAGTGCTCAAAAATTAAAAATACTAAAAATAAATAAAGTAAAATACAAATAAAAATAAAAGAATTTAAGTTTAAATTGGTACAATTAGGGGGATCAATACGTAACAGAAACTGCGCATTTTTTCTCCATCCATGAGTAGTATCGCTCATGGGATGTCCGTCGCGCTCTGCAGGGCACTGAGGATTAGACACAACAATATGCACTAGGGCATAGGTAAGCGTTGCCGTATAATTTTGTCAATTGTAAAAAAGAAAAATAGCTGAACATTTATTGACAGAATTATTGCAGTCCTTTTATCACGTTTATTGAAAATTTTGATAGGGATAGGAACCAAATGGAATGGAGCCAACAAGAAGACTCATTAAGGAAAACCCAGTGGATGTATATTTTTCTCACATTTTTACACATTTTATTGTAAAAATTCTTTCAGTTTTATATACTTTTTAAAGAAAATGTTTTATATATTACATATAATTTATTATATTGGGGTATTTGAAATTAAATTCATGATTTTTTTAAACTCTAATCCAAAGTGGCCAATCCGCTGCCCGCCTTGAATATATTTCGGCCCTTGAGATCACACTTTGCAAAATATATTTATTTTATAGTGGCCAAAGTAGAAAATTAAAAAATACATTATTTGTGCATGTCTATATTCAAAAATTAACTGCCGAAATGATGAGGAAAATCAACTTTGATTTGAAAATAATATTCATGCGAATGTATGACAGATATCGCCTGTTTTATTGATGAGTTTACATTTTATGAGTTCGCAGAGTAATTAAATTATATTCTGCGAACTCCATGATGCGTGCGCATCTCGGAAAATCTACTATAACGGGTTCTATGTTTCCACTTTAAGTGACCTCAGTGACGCATTGAACAACCCTAGATACGCACAGTTGATTGTTGATAGTTGAGCAAACCGGAGTCTGAGTTGAAGTTAGCTCTTTTGGTTTAACTTAATCCTGAGAATCGTTTTTTTCCTAAAATAAAATTTGACCAAACACAAAACACGCACAAACATAACAGATGTAACACCCATTACGATGTGTAAATACCCAAATTGAGATCGATTTGCAAAAGCTAGAAGTGAAAGAGTGGGAGAAACAAATATTGCACTAGTAAAAATAAATATTTATTAATGATTTTATTTTTTTTTCGTTTATATTTATATTTTTTTATATTTCATCTTGAGTGTTATATATTTCTTTGCAATGTGAGTTTAGTATCATTATTATATTATCCATGTTTACGTGTAAGAATAATAGTAAACACAAAAATAATAACTCTAGGAGTTATTATTTTTGTGTGTATTCAATTTTTCACTCCAAAAATGTCTACAGTGGGTCTAAATCTAATATGGTGACATATAATTTTATATGCGGCCCGCGGAGTTAGGATGCATTTCCAGAGTGGCCCGCAACATCATTTGGGTTGGCCACCTCTGCTCTAATCAAACAATTTTTGTCTCAAATGAAAATATTGTCATTTATATGTATGTTTTTTTATACTTCCTTCTTTCATTCGTTCTTTTATTTTGGTTTTCTTTTAATTTTTTACTTCCTAGTTGATATTAGTTTCCAAAGGGCGTATTAAAAGTATTAGGATGGTAATTATTTTATACTTTATGATTTATTCAAAAGAAAAATAAACAGCACACTGCTCCTCCATCAACAATGCATTAACTTTATTATACTCATAAACATGGAAATTCTGACTTTTATCTAATGTTCTTGTCACTACTAAAAGTATTTTGTAAATTATTCTTGCAAAAGTGCAGTAAAGAATTTCGTTAAATAAATGACAAGCTGATGGTAATTGCATAATGCATTTTCAAATCGCTTATTTAGGTTAGAATTAATGGCATTATAACTTACTTTTCACCAACTAAAGTTTTTAATGCCCACTAGAGTATTCTGGAATGAAGTCGCATCTTTTTATCTTAATCATTTAGTCTCATTTATCAGTTTTTTTTTAAATTTAAAAATAATACCAAAACATTTTTCAATGAAATATTTTTTTAATCAAGAATAAAATTAGATGTTTGGTTTGTCGATTTACTGTCATTTTTTTTACCACTTTAAGTTAATTAGATCGGGACCTACTTTAACGTGGTTCCGAATCACTAACAAACATCCATGTCATCGCCAAGATTCGAACCTGAAGCCTGTGGTATCAAAGGCTGCTAGCCAATTAGCCATCAGGCCGTTAAAATTATAGGGGACACAAGAATTTGTTTACATTTTGATAGAATCACGCTCAAGTCTTCAATATTTATGCTTGAATAAAATCATGTAAATATTTTTATTATTGGAATTATCAGATCTAATATATATGAAACATAGCAGGAAAAAGGAATCGCAATTATAGATTTGATTCGGATCGTCGTTCTACAATAATTTTTGTACACTTTAAGCTAATTGGACCTGGGCCACCATTGTGGGATTCGAACCATCACAAACATCCATACAACCGCCAGATTCAGACAGAAGCCCGTGGTACCAAGCCTAAGAGCTAGTCTATTGGCCATCAGGCCGCTCGCAAATAGAAGAAATTCATCAGAAATAATTTGCTTCACTATCAATGAAAGCTTAAGAATTTCAACAAATTCTTGATAGCTAGTAGGATATTCTCTTCTTTTCATAAATTGTTTAAAGAGTTTTGGGAATATTCAATTTTTGATGTATCTTCAGCTTTTATTTTATTCTTCGTTCATCACCAGCATACCCTATAAATTCTACATTCCAGTAAATTCCCATAAGTTTTCTTCAATGGTGCAACAGCTCCATGGTGGGCCAAGGTCATCTGCTAATAGCAAGTTCCCGAGACGGGAGTTGTTTTCTTTTTACGGGAGTAGGGTTGTCATCCCTACACTTCCTGATCATATTAGACCAAGAAAGGACTTACGACTTAAGGTGGATTTCAATTACAAACATCCATGACACCTCCGGAACTCGAATCCTGGTATTATGGAGCAGGCGCTAGTCACTCGGCCATCAGATCCCCATAAAAGTCTATTACGTCTAAAGTCTATTATTAATTACTGTTACGTCGAAACCCAGAACCACACATAGAGGTCAACGCCCTATGTCCCAGAAAGCATCACCTGTCTGTGGGGGGTCTGGCGGGGGTGAGGACTGACCAGGAGAAAAGAGTGTGGAAAGGGTTGAGCGCCGGCGTCAAAGAGAAGGTTGTGTGGCAGTGCATCTTCCGAGCTTGATGGCTGCATAAACTAAATGAGTTGAAACTCAGCGACCAAAGAGGAAGGTTGTGTGGCGAGGTTTAGGCTTGATGGCTGCATAAACAAAATGAGTTGAAACTCAGCGACCAAAGAGGAAGGTTGTGTGCGCATCTTCGAGCTTGATGGCTGCATAAACAAAATGAGTTGAACAACTGCGACCAAAGAGGAATGGTCGTGTGGCAGTGCATCTTCGAGCTTGATGGCTGCATAAGTAAAAGTTCAATAAGTGTAACCAACGAGAAAGGTTGCGTGTGCAGTCCATCTTCGAGCTTGATGGCTGCCTAAATAAAGGAGATTAATTAATTACAGTCCATTGGCATTTATTCGTGTCTATGTCGAATATTATTTGAGTTTATTTTTGTGTTAGTGAGCTATCGAACAATTATAATGGGGTTTTTAACACCAGAATTTCAATTCATGAGCATTATACTGGAAGTTACTATCTTGTTGGATGTAACAACTGTCTGATACTACAACCCTTTTACTGCCTGTCTTTAATGTTGCTTTAAAATATTTTAAATAGTTCTTTTGTGCAGAGAGGATTTAAAAAAAAAAAAATTATTTTCCCACATCATTATTACCTGTACAACTTTAGACCATTATGGTATCACCACCATAGTGCAAGTTTATTTCTTAATTTTTCACTTTTTTCACCGGTTTGTTAGAAAAAAACTTGATAATTTTTCTCTTAAATATTCAGTAAATACTTTAACCCCAAAATAAAAACAATTTCCAAAATTTTGTTGACTTAATAAGTATTCACTGGCCAAAGCCATGCTTTTATTTACTCTAGAAATGCAAGAAATTCTACGAAGAGGAGTCATTTATTTCTTCAATTGTTTTTTGGCGGTATCAATATAAATAGCTTTCAACTTTAACTCACTTTTCTATTGTCTCGTTTGATAATTTACTTAAACAGATTTGATTAAATGAAATGTTTCTCTCACTATCAATTGTGATGGATGTATAGATTTTGATTTTTGTGTTTAAATTACTCTTCATTTTTGAAAATTTTAATTACTATCTATATTATATGAGACCTGATGGCTTAGTGATTAGCTCTCTGGTGCTCAGTACCACAAGTTTCGGGTTCGAGACCCAAGGTGCCATGGATGTTTGTAGTGGTTCGGAACCCCTTTAAATCGTAAGTCGGGTCTAATATGACTGTAGAGCGTTGGGCGCAGGGCTGACAACCCTGCTCGTAAAAAAGAAAAAAAAGAAGCATCCGTCATTAAATCTGGCAGACGGCCTTGACCTACCATGGGGCTGTTGCGCCAATGAAGAAGAATATATATTATACGAGCTTTAATTGTTTGATCCAATATCTACAATAATTTGCCTTATCAAATTAATTTCTTTTTTTTTTTATAATTCCTGCTGTTTTTATTATGATTTCAAAAATTTTCATCCAATAGACTCATATTAGTACATCGAAACAATTTCAGTGCACATATTATGCTTCAGGAGAAAATTTAAAAACGTCTTCTTTCAATTACACATAGCCTTTTCCAAAATTGCGGGATTTCAAATATATATTTTTCAAAAAGCAAAATATGTTTTATTTGAATTAATAGCAATCACTTTATAAAATGATTTTTTTGGAGTTTTTGTTGAGTAAATATAATCAGCAGTTCTTCTGTATGGACATATTTTCTGGCAAGTGTTAAAAATATTGGTTCAAAATATTGAAAAGTTATTTTTCTTTTTAGTATAAGAAAGCTGTAATAGATTAGAAAATTAATTTTTTTGACTAATTAAGGAGTTAAAAGTGCATCTGATTCTAATGCACTGAGGTAATTCCTAATGTACTACTGCATTTTATACTGTCTACCTTTATATATGAAATTTATACTTTCTAATTTTATAATATTTATACATTGTTCATGGACATTTATACGTTACATTATTTATATTTATATTAATATATAAATATATTTTGACATATTTTAACAACAAAAATTTATTTTTTTACTATGGTTAACATTCATTTCAATAATTTTTCTCTTTTGGACATCACGAAAGAAATATGTTTTCAAAAATTATTTTTTATTAAGAACTTTTTTATTTGTAAATCACATTAATGTATTTTATTAAAGAAAAACAAATAGGTAAAAAAGAGTAACACACAAAAAATGTTTTCCCAAAAGGGTAAACTATAAACCCAATTTTAATACACTAATTTAAAGATTAACCCTTTAATTTTGCTTTCATATTTTTATGATAGAAAATGTATTTTTATTCATCTTTCAATTAAAGAAAAATTTAAACAAAATTAAAAAAAAATTGTAAAAATCAGAATCAGGTTTTTGAAAAATGAGCATTAATTGTCCATAAAAGATTTTTAACAAAGAATTTTGTTGACTCTAATGGAAATTCTAATTTTTGGAAAGAGATAAATACAAAACATGATTTTCTCTTCGATAGTACACTCATGTCCATAAATTAAGGATAATGAAGTTCAGGCAAAGAAAGAGACAGAAGCAAAACAAATTTGACTTATTTGTAAGTCTATTTATTAAACAAAAGGTAAAGAGCAAAAAAGATGCTATATGTTTGACATAATTAATAAAATTGCGATTTTACTCCCTGGAGCAAATTTCAAAAGAACCTATTTACAAAAAAGAAGCTTGTACAACATGGTTAGTATGATGATGGTTAATATGGAGTATGTCTCCCGGACGATGCAATACAGACCTTGTTAACGCCTGGGCATGCTGTATCAAATTATCAATCTGATCTTGGGGAATATTACACCACTCATCAAGCAATGCCCTCCAAAGTTCCGGTTGACAGGTGGGGAGAGGGCGTTGACGGGCTGCAATTCGTCGGCCAAGCATATCCCACACATGCTCCTATTGGATTCAAGTTCGGTGAGTATGCTGGCCAATCCATACGGGTGATATCCTCCAATTGAAGGCCTTCGTCTACAATGTTTGCACAGTGAGGACGGGCGTTGTCATCCATAAACAGAAATTCAGCACCCATGGCGCCCCAGAAACAAACGTACATGTTGTTTCAGAATGACATCCCGATAGATGTGGCCTGTCATCGTTACACTCTGAACATGCAGGTCAGTTCTGGAACCAAAATAATTCCTCTCAAACGAGGCCATCCTGCACCACCGTAACGGTGTCGTTCAGTGGTGTTCTCTTGGTGGTAACGGGTACCTGGCGCTCTCCATATGAAAGTCCGGCGAGAATCAGACTGCAAACTAAACCTGGACTCGTCGGAAAACATCACACAAGACCACTGTTGCGGTGTCCACAATGCATGCTCTCTACCCCAGGTTAATCGCAGGCGATAGTGAGTTGCGGTAAAGTGGAACACATCGACGACCTACGAGCATATAGACCAATGTGCCCTAAGCGCGTCTGTACACGGTCTGCCTTGAAACTGTCGTACCGGTAGCTGAAGAGAGCTGACGAGAGACAGGTCTGATGCTGTGCTCCGTCTGTTTCTTTTGGCAATAACTGCTAAATACCGGTCCTCTCATTCGGCGCTGTAACTCAGGGGCGACCTGTGCTGTAACATCTACTCACATTACCATCATCTTGGAATCGTTGCCAAAGCCTGGAGATGACACTCTGGGCGATTCAAGTTCCTCGGATACTTCCAGCTGGGTATGTCCACATTCCAGTCGTCCGATAATTCTACCACGTAAAATCATCAAATGCTTCATTTGTACCCTAAGTATGCAGTTATTGCACTGAAGGCTTTTAAAGCGCTTGTGAACAATTTTACTTCTTTGCCACCATTCATTATATACCCCTCTCTTACACTCTCTCGTCATTGTGACTTACTATACGCGCCATCTGGTGGTTTCCTGTAATTTGCATATTCTTCTTCAAGATGTGTGTGATAATTCTACAGGTGAAATTTTTTATTTTAGAGTTCAATTTCTGTGTTATCCTTAATTTATGGACATGAGTGTATTAAGATATCATTGAACATCCAAACCTAAATTTGTACCTGAATTATATAGAAAAAAATTTATTCACCATAAACATTAAATATACGTTTTTTTATGACTTAAACCGCAGGAATTTATATAATATAAAATATAGACATAATTTTAAGAACAATTTGCATCTTAACTCATTATTTTTGTTATTTAAAAAAACATTTTGAAAAAAATTCTGTAATATTTTCTACCAATACTAATAATATGCTATAATACTAAATTCGTATAATAATCACAATGTATAAATAATATAAAAAATTGTAGTAAGTATAAATTTAATATAAATGTAGAAGATATAAATATTATTGCATTAAAAGGCCATCAATTCATTTTTTCTGCTTAACTGCTTCATTACATTAGAATCAGGGAGCACTTTTTAACTCCTTAATTAAATCAATAAAAAAAATAAGTTTTCTAATATATTACAGTTTTCTTATACAACAGGAAAAATAACTTTTTAATATTTTTGAACCAATATATTTTTTACATATAGAAAACATGTGCATACCAGAAGAAGCTACTGATTATATTTATTCAACAAAAAAATCTGAAGAAATCATAAATATATTCTCTAAATAATTCAAATATTGTTTTTTTAAAATTGTGTATTTGAAAAAGCCACCAATTTTGTAGTAGTGGATAGGAAAGGTGTAAATGTTGTAATTGAAAGAAATCTTTTTTAAATTTTACTTTGGTAAAATATATTGCTAAAATTATTTTTTATAACTTTTCACATTTTTAAATTTTATTTGGCAAAATATATTGTTACATTTATTTTTATAACTTTCACGTTTTTAAATTTTACTTTGTTAAAATATATTGTTACATTTATTTTTATAACTTTCATTTTTAAAAAATTTTTATTTTGGTAAAATATATTGTTAAAATTTATTTTTTATAACTTTCATTTTTAAAAATTTTATTTTGGTAAAAATATATTGTTAAAATTTATTTTTTATAACTTTCACATTTTTTAAATTTTATTTTTGGTAAAATATATTGTTAAAATTTATTTTTTATAACTTTCACATTTTTAAATTTTATTTTGGTAAAATCATATATTGTTAAAATTTATTTTTTATAACTTTCACATTTTTAAATTTTACTTTGGTAAAATATATTGTTAAAATTTATTTTTATAACTTTCACGTTTTTAATTTTATTTTGGTAAAATATATTGTTAAAATGTATTTTTTATAACTTTCACATTTAAATTTTACTTTGGTAAATATATTATTTTATTTTATTTTTATAACTTTCATTTCTAAATTTTACTTTTTGGTAAAATATATTGTAAAATTTATTTTTATAACTTTCACGTTTTAAATTTTTACGTTGGTAAAATATGTTTATTAAATTTATTTTTATAACTTTCACATTTTTTAAATTTTATTTCGGTAAAATATTTGTTAAAATTTATTTTTATAATTTTCACATTTTTAAATTTTACTTTGGTAAAATATATTTGTTAAATTTATTTTTATAACTTTCACATTTTTTTAAAATTTTTACTTTAGTAAAATGTATTGTTAAAATTGTTTTCTAGCTTTCACATTTTTAAATTTTCATTTTCAGTGAAATATATTGTTAAAATTTATTTTTATAACTTTCACATTTTAAATTTTACTTTGGTAAAATATATTGTTAAATTATTTTTTATAACTTTCATGAAAGAAAATATTTTGAAATGGGCACTTACAGTTCGCTGCATTTTATTTTTCATTTAGCATTGTTGAGCATCTGCCACTGGGGTTTGAAGCAACTGCAACTGGTTCTAGAAAGAGGCTAGACAAGCTAGAAGTACGACAGATGATTTCAACATCCTGTGTCATTTTGCGCTAAATGCTGCTTTGCCTTTCCAAGTGTACCTTTACTCTTGAGTCTTCATAAATGACGTAAACGTGACGAAATGTGGAATTCAATAACAATCAATCTGAAGGTGGAAAGTAAACCGGGCGTGCAACGCAACTCTGGCCAGACAAACAAATTCTTTGAAAGATAAGAAACGTACTTTTGTTGTTGTTGAAATGGAGTATTAGACAATTATTATACCTTGTATAAATTTTAAAAAGAATAAAGAGCTTATTCTTTTTTTTTAATTCATGTAATACATTTTCTTATAAATGGCAAATTATTATAAATAAATTGAAAAAAAAAAAAAAGAAAATTATAATTATTAATATATATATTTAAATTAATGAAATAATTGTTTATAAATTATTGGAAGGATGAAGTTCAGATGTCTGGCAGTGGCATGCGTTTATAATGATTTTTAAAATCGAATCAAACTGCGTTATGGCAACGGATACGAGGCGACACCTACCATTTAATTCAGTGTCACAGAGATGGTCTGGACTTTTTGATGCAGAGTATAGGGAATAATTTTATAAATTGTTGGAAAAAAATTGTTTCCTTCATTCAAAGGACTAAAGTTCGAATTTGAAGGGTGGCATGCGTTGTAATAAAGATTTTCAAAAATCAGGAAATTCGACTGCGATTGTAGCAACGGATTCGAGAGAAACCTAGGTTACGATTCGAACATGTCCACAACGATAATTAGACTTTTTGGTGGAAAATTTGGGTTTTTGTCCTGTACAATTCGCAAGGTACTCTTCAAATGAACTTCCCGAAAGATAACTGTTCCTCTGCTCATTAGAGACTGTTTATTGTGTATTATTTTATAGAGCACGAAGCTGCAAGATAAAAAATTTCTTCTTCGTCAGCATTATACAGCTTGCTACAGACCAGGGCAGTCTCCATGATCTTTCTCCATCTGACTCTGTCCGGTTCAATAGATCGCCATCTATTGACTGCCAGACCCCTTAGATCTCTTTCGACTGAAAGGGGCCGTTGGCCGAGTGCTAGCACTCTGGCCATCACAATTGGTATTACAGGTTTCAGGCTCGAGTCTCGGAGGTGCCATGGATGTTTGTAGTGGTTCGGAATCCATTTTAAAATGTAGGTCCCGGTCTGTTTAGTCCGCGTGTGCACAAGATGGCCGTAGAGCGACAAACCAAACTTTTGACTAAATCAACCCATACTGGTGGAATGCCTTCCTCTTCATCGGGTGCCTTCAGTTGTTGAAAAAAGTAACTTTTTTTTTGTTGGATTTGAGTTATATCTGAAAACGTGTCCAGCAATCTAATACGGCTTGCTTTTATAACATTTACAATATCAGGTTCTTTTTTACTTTGAATTTGTTGTAAATTTCATGGTCATATTGTATTCTGTACACATAGTTTAACCTAACACCACCAAAAATGTTTCGCAATATTTTTCTTTCAAAGATCAACAGTCTATATTCTCCAAAAAATTTCTTTTACCAAATATATATATTTATTTTTGCTTTTATGATATATAAAATAATGTTTTTACAAGTTTTTAATGTTTATTTATTATGTTCTGAACTAAGTAACAGAATTTGATCAAAGAGCACAGAAAGAAGTAAACGAATTTTTTATCATCATTAATAATGATACGAGCGAAATTAATATTGAAAGTGCATTTACGATATTAATTGTGCGAATGTATAAAAATGAACAGTTAAATAATGATGCCTTTTTCTACTATATTTCATGCACATTAATTCTTGAATGCCTTTCTACTATAGTTCTGGATATTATTTGCAATTTTTTTTTTTTACTATACATTTTGCTTTTAACTAAAGTTTGCAAGTTATTTATGTTTTTATTCATTATAGCTATTTATTTTGTGCAATTGTTAGGAAAGTTATATTATAAGTATATACGCAAGCTAGATTTAAGTATAACTGGAAGTACATACACACGATTTTCTTAGCATGAAATCCATGTGAAAGAGATTCTAAGTAGTCTTGACTTTTTGCAATTTTTATTTCTTGCAGCTGAGTTCACTTCTTCGACGGTAATAAAATTTATATATAATATAGAATTCCCGTTGTTATTCAATTTTTTTGAGTGAATGAATTCGTTTCACTTCTTTTTGAAAGGAATCGTTTGGGTTTATTACAATATTAAAAAGTGGGTTTTTTTTTTTTTTAGTTTTCATTTTTAAAATTTTTAGCTAATGAATAATTAAAAATTAACTGAACGAATTTATATCTTTTTGGGTTGAATAAAATCAATTTTAATTCCAATTTCAAAATTTTAATATAAATATAATTTTAGGTAAGAACATTTCTTTTTCCTGATTAGAAGAACTACAAGCTTTTAATTTTATGAGTTTTGCTGTTTTCTTCTATCAGTACCAACATATTCAAAATGTATATTTTATATTTAAAAAAAATGTAATATAAATGTAATAAATATATTTTAAAACAATTTATATTTAAAAATGTAATATAAATGTAATAAATATTTTAAATGTAATTTATATTTAAAATGTAATATAAATGTAATAAATATATTTCAAATGTAATTTTATATTTAAATGTGTATAACTGTAATAAATACATTTAAATGTAATTTTATATTTAAAATGTAATATAACTTTAAATACATTTTAAATGTAATTTTATATTTAAAATGAATATCATTGCAATTTATTTGGAATAATTACATTTATAGAAAGTAAAATAAAGCAAACTTATGTTTATAAAAACAATGACCAATTCAATATTCAAAACTTTTATTTTTACTTTAATCGCTATCCGTAAGATTTTTCTTGATAAATAATTACATACATTAAAAATTTTGTTGAGTTTTATTTTTATAATTTAAGCACTAGCTTCGGGGAAGAATGAAAAATAAATGATTTTCTTTCAATCTTGTAGAATTTAATGAAAAATTTCAGAAAGAATTCTGAAAAAAAATAGGTCAACCGGGTATTTTATTGCTAATAATATTTATTTTAAATATTTGAATTTTTTTATTAACATTGTTTTAACCTTGCTTCAGATGATAGCATTTTAAAAATGGGTTTTTATTTTGCTGTTTAATCCTTTTAATTTGGTTTTCTATCCAGGAACAAACAATGACCAATAAAATATTTCTTTAATAAATATATTAATAAAATGGGATTGTGAAACATCTTATAATTTTATGCGTGAATCAAGGCAATGAAAAAAATTTAATAAGCTTCAATACTATTAAGCTATATTGATCCTGAAGAAATAAGGAAATAAGCAATAGCAAATGAAAAAACTGATACAAAAAAAGCTTATTTTACATTCTCCAAAGTCAATATAATAATTATTCCACCACTCGTCCATAACGATCAAGTTGATAATGCAAAATTCCCGTTGTGTATGTTTGGCGTTCTTTTTGTTCTAAGAGAGAAAAAAGAAAAAAGAAAGTTATTAAATAAAATTTAGGAACAAGGTTAATAATTCATTTGACTATAGATTATATTTACCAAGTATTTTTTTCTGCACAAGTTCTTCTAGGATGGTAACCCTAGCTTCCAAATTTGCCACGTCTTCAACTGTCTTCTGAACATTTTCCAACAGACTCCCCTAATTATATGTAAACTATTAATAATAACTTTCAATGGGATATAACATAATAATCGTGAATTTTCATTGGAATTCCTGCATTCTAAAAAAATATATTGTGAATTTGTGCATTCTGAAAAATAAAAATGCATTCTGTTATTGGAAATTCACGTATTCCTGCATTCCAAAACACGTTATTATTGAATTCCTGCATTCAAACGCATTCTAAAACAATATATTGTGAAATTCAAAACTTTTGTGAATTCACGCATTCTAAAAAATATATCGTGAATTCATGCATTCTAATAACAATATATTGTGAATTCCTATTCTAAACAATATATCATGGCATTCTAAAACAATATCGTTCATGCATTCTGAAACAATATATCATGGTCATATTCTAATAAATATATCATGAATTCATGTGGTATATCCTTAATTCATGCATTCTGAAAAAAAATACTTTGTGAATTCATTTATTCTGAAAAATAAATTCTTGCTTTGTGAATTCATGTATTCTAATAAATACTTTGTGAATTCAAGTATTCTTGTAAAAGAAAAATTATCTTTGTGAATTCACGTATTCTATAAATACTTTGTGAATTCACGTATTCTGTAAATACTTTTGTGAATTCACGTATTCTAATATATTGTATGCTACAATATGTGTGAATTCATGTATTCTGAAAAATATATTGTGAATTCATGTAAAATATCATGTAAAAATATATTGTGAATTATATTCTAATAGCAAATACTTTATTCACGTATTCTATAAATACTTTGTGAATTCACGTATTCAAAAATGCTGTGAATTGCACGTATTCAAAAAAATACTTTGTGAATTCACGTGAAACTAAAAAATGCTTTGTGAATTCGGCGAGCTAAAAAATACTTTGTGAATTCCCACGTATTCAAAAAAATACTTTGTGAATTCACGTATTCAAAAAATAATTTACCACCTGCATCAATGATATATTTTCTTGATAGTCAAATCAAGAGGCAAATCCCTTTTCTAGGAATGAAAACTGTTTAAAAAAGAAATACGAATAATCATTAATCAATTATAATCATGATGAATATCTTAAAATAAGTTAAGCTTAATTATAACTATGAAATGTAAATAAAATAATTTATGTACTATTGTGTCCAAAAAGTAAGACCAATTTTTCAATTTAAAATTTCCGGGGCTAATGGAATTTCAATTTTCTTTTTTTTTTTTTTTTTAGGTTTGCCGGCACTGTCCTCCACATCTGTGTGAGAAATTTTACGTTCAAAATATTCATGAGTGTTTGAGTTACGCTTGGCTTTGTGAGACGCTAAAAGTGATTCCGGCGATTTTTGAAATGTCTGAATTCGTTGAGCAAAGAACTTGCGTTAAATTTTGTTTGCGGAAACGTATAGAATGCTGCAGAAGGCATTCGGTCAGCATTCCATATCGGGAGGAAATGTTTACAAGTGGTATAAACAGTTCAAAGAAGGCAGAGAAAGCGTTGAAGACGAAGAGCCCTCTGGTCGACCATCCACCTCAACTGGCGAAGCTCAAGCCCGGAAAATTAAAGATTCGGTGCTTGCAAACCGTCAATTTACAATTAGAGACCTTGCTGATGATATTGGAATTTCAAAAGGTTCTGCCAATTCCATATTTGGCCTCAAACGCGTCAAATCTCCGTGCGACTTCTGGCTATTCCCTAAACTCAAACGACCACCCTAGGGACACACAGTTTTGAGTCAATTGAAGAGATTCAACGTGAATCGGCGAAGCTTTGATGGTCCTCTGTCTGCCGATGACTTTTTAGCATGCATTGAGGATTGGAAAAAAAAAAGTTCCCCTAAGTGCATTATGTCGGGAGGGGATTACTTTGAAGGCGATGAAATAAATTTGGAAGAATAAATAAAGAGTTTTGAAAAAAAAAAAAAAAATGGTCTTACTTTTTGGGCACAGTAATATCTTTTACAAAGTAGAGAAAAAGACCGAATTTTCCTTTTAAGATTTAACATCAGTGATCATATTAATCATAAGGGACAGAAAAAAATTTATGATGTGCTTTATGTTCTGAATAGTATTGACAAGAATTGAACGACATTTTTCCAGGGAGGTAACTGCCTCGCATTTTCGTGTCGTATGGGAGAAAGTCCGAAACATTTCCACCAGGCAATCCGACTGTCGATGCGAGACGCTTCATTTACATTATCATAATCTTCACTGGGTCTCCTCTTTCAGAAAAGAAATGACTGCAAAGGATACTGGTAAAATTCTGATAAGGTAAGATTGGAACTCGAGTCCTTCTGTAAGCTAGATGCGCAAATAACTGTTAGTTTGCTAGTGAGACCAATTATTTGAATTTGTTAAATATTTTTTTAATGCAGCAGGCAATACAGGGACAATTATCGTTACGTCGCAAGCAAGGACTGCAAAGCTGTTACCCATTTAGCACTACTCGAGGGAGCACGTGTAGTTTGAAGAAATGCCACGGAGGTGAGTAACACTACCCCCACAACGTGCAGCAGGCAATACAGGATCCCTATTAGACCGGGACCTACGGATACGGTTGGATTCCAAACACTACAAAAAACATCCATGACATCGCACCCGAAAGCTGTGGCGCCTAGAGCCAGTCACTTGCCCATCAGGCGAATAGGAAGGAAAAGAAGACCAAGAAGACAATAGGAAGGAAAGAAGACCAGGGAAAAGGTGGATGGATAGTGTCCAAGAGGATCTTAGACAACTGAGAATTATTAACTGGAAGCGATTGACATTGGAGCGAGTCAGATGGACAGCTGTTGTGTCGGAGGCTCTAGTTTGCACAAGGCTATAATGCCAGTAAAGAAGAAGAAATAAAATGATTTATGCAATTTGTCATTATAACTTTATCTATTGAAACATAACTTATCGACAAATGAATCGCTGTGAATAGATAGAATGCTAATCAAATGCTTAAATTTGTGAAAATGGTAACGCAAAACTTAACAAGATACGCAAACTTCTAATGACAAACAGCAGGACAATAAAATATCACAACAATATCAGAGCAGTTCAAGTTATTCGGCAACTTTAAGAACAAGCTGAATAACAAGCTAATAACAATAATAATAATAAATAAGTTTGTAATAACAAGCTAAACATTTGGCTGAAAATTAAAACTTAATTTTAATGTAAATATATATATAGCTATTTTCTGAGCTATCCAATATATTTTTTAAATTTGGAGACGTATCGGACTTCCACCGGGAAAAAAAGTGGATGTTTTGGAGAAATTATAAGGTTAAGGCATATTTTTCAATTCCTTCTATTAGCTCACCCTATATATATATATCTTGTTCAAATTTTCATTTGCTAATAAAATAATTTTATTCATCCACTCAAGTTCAAATGCATTTTGTTTGAACTTGTAGTGGATGGCATTGATGTTCATACAGTTTTTTTCAAATATTAATTCATTCATTGAATTTAATTCTTTAATTTTTTAGTGGGTTTTTTTTTAGATTTAAGTTGCATATATTTACCAATGGATGGCGCCCGATAAACTTAAAAAAAATGGTCATGAAAATTATTTATAAAGGATTGTCTGCAATAGAGTGAAATAAAAGTAGGAATTGACTTAAAATTTTTTTTTAATATATTACTTGTTTATCGTATGGAAGAAGAAAACAAGTGACAAAAACCCAGCAGGTAACTTAATTATTTGAGATGCTTAACCTCAACTGCAATAGTCGCCACCGGATATCCTTGTTTTCTCTAAGTAATGACTGCATTACACGCCATCAAGAGATTCTAGTCAAGACACTAGATAAAAGCAGCTCAAACAAAAGCATTTTCATTTACCGTCTCCTCCTCTGTATCCCTAATCCTGGAGGGCCGGTGGACCCACCGGACCTGGTGGTCCTGGAGGTCCCCGGGAGACCAACTAATCCCGTTCACCATCTCTCCCCTGCATCTCCTTTTTTTTGTCCAGGAGCTCCTGGTAATCCCGAATTCCATCTCGTCCAGGAATACCTGAAATCAATAAAAAAAAAAAATTAATTAAAAATCTAGAGTTGTGTAAAACAGTGGCTTACATTTAAATGAATTAATGTACTGATAGAGAAATCAAGCAATTGAAAATAATGAATTCAGAACATAGCAATGAAATGTATTATGCTTTTCCATCATACATGTAGGATTTGTTTGTGTGTGGTAATCAGCAGGTGGCGACACATCACGGTTGCTTGTCTTTGACAGAGCCTGTTTACAACGTGGGAGAGTATTCAACTTTGAACTCTGACCCCACGAGAGGGGACAGCCGCTGTAGATGAAGAAGGAAAAGAACGCTGGCGGGAGCGAGACTGGGGCAGGCTGCGTCAAGCAGCGAGAGAATATGTTCACACTTAATTAATAACTAATGTAAATATCATTGTAAAATATAGTACCATTAAATGGCTTTATCTAAAGTAACGTCCCGTTACTGCGTTGTGTCTGTCAAATCCCCGCAGACACCCACTGCAAAAGTCCACCCACTGTTAGAATGGTAGAGAAGTCTACAAAAACTGTGTTCGGCCGGGATGAATCTATTGGAACCGGTGTAAATCTACATACATACAGTGAATCAATACATGAATACGAGAACATATGATTCTTAATTTTAGGAACGTTAGAGTTATTCATTTGAGCCTGGGGTGGTTTTTAAATTTAATGTGCAGAACTTTCGAACCATAGTATTTCAATTGGAAATTTTACAATGTCTAATCTAAATTGTATAGAGGATAAGCACGATAAATCTTAAGCCTGAAAATCGCCCCATTGTGTTATGTCGAGAAGGCAAAAGGTCAAACCTCATAAATGCAGTTTATTTTGACGAGCATAAATATGTCCCATTTTTTAAATACATTTTTTGTTGAAGATAGCAAACCTAGATTAACAAACCCAAGAAACAAATTAAAATCTATTGCAAAAGAAAAAAAAAAGGTTTTTGTAGAACACATAATCAAGCATTTTATTTTAACGTGATTCTTCTTTGTTAAAAATTATCTCATACTTAAATTCAAATCTTTTCTTTCCAATGGAAGTTAGAAATTAGTAAGTTTAAACACTTCTAAAACAAACTTTTCTGGATTTAAATTTGATGCATTAGAAAATTAAAACATCATAATAAATATGTAGATATGTAATAATTTGTACACCAACTATTAGAATAGTTCGAAAGACAAAATTGTTATATCGAGTTTAAAATGGAAATAAATTTATATTAAGATCAGGAATAGTGCTAATACTTTGACGAGGATTTTCAGAAAAACAAACCCGTGAATGTTTAATTTGCCTATTGTGTTACGGTTTTTATATTTTTAGAATGTGTCACTTTTCTTAAACTTTGCAAACCGTAATAAAATGTTTTTGCGTCTGAGAAAAATGGTGTAAAAACTAAATTTTATACCTGGCCAGCCCTCTAGTCCCTGGCCCAATCCTGGTGCTCCTCCAGGCCAGTTGTCATCTCCAGAATTTCTGGCACATGCAGTGTTCCAGGAGGTCCAGCCTCTCCTCTGGACCTCTTTCCCCAGTATCCCCTTTGGGCCCTGGTCTACCAGGGGCTCCGGCGATCCTGGAGGGCACTGGCAATCAAAAGGCTTTTGCGACTTCTTGGATCATCCCTTGGCGAGTTTGGAGGAAGACTTGATAGTCCTTTGGGTGTCCAGGTTGAGGTCAGTCCTGCCGTCAAATTTTACCTAAAATGCATAAATATTTATAAAAATACTAAAGTTCTTTTTAATGAATAGGGAAATGGTAATTACTAAATATGTTAACAAATTGCTGAAATTGTTCTAGAACTTATATACATTATTGAAATGAATCTTTTCAACAACAACAACTAAAAATTTGCATCTGTTTGAGACGGTAAATCGAGGCTTTACGTATTGCCCTAACTCAATTGCAGTGCCGAAGAGAACAATTTAGTAGAGTCGTCATCCTATCTAGCTCCAAGGAAGCAGCTTTAGCAATCAATTCCTCCCTCGCACCTCAGTCTACTTCCATCAAAAAAATGCATATCTCGTCTTGAAGATCTTGATTCAAAGGGCAAGGATATCGTTTTACAGTTGGTCCCAGGCCATTGTGGGGTTCTGGATATTAAGAGGCGGATTCTCTTGCCAAAAAAAAAAAAAAAAAAAAAAGAAACAACCATCACCCAAACTTTTGTAGGAACATATCTTTTCACTGGATGAAACTGATGATCTGATACTTTTTTTCGGAACACTTTATCTGATAATTTACGTGAAGGCAACTCATCTAAAAATCTGGTTTAACTTTTATTCTAAACACCCTAATCAGCCCAGGTTTAAAAGCTGTTGCCCTTTTCAGACTCCTGACGGGCCATGATTGTTTGGCCAATCATCTTTTCATGAAAAATATTTGCAAGCCCAAAATGCATGCCCTGCAGTCTTGGAGAGGACATGGATTCATCTCTCTTCCTGTCTGCTTACTGCACTTGTTTCCTCTACTGTGTAGGGTCATTACTGGAAGCTAGGGCCTATGGGCTAAACATGTCACTATGTGATTTCCTTCGATTCTCGTTGTTGTTTTCATGTTCCTTATGTTCTTTTATTTTATTTTGCTTATTGCAGCCTGCCGTTGGAAATAAAAAAAAACTTAAAAATTTTTTTATAAAAAATCAGATAAAATAAAACATTTTTCCCTACATCCAAGGTGTGTACAAATATTCAGATTCATTATATCTTTCTGCTATTCATTTGCCTATTTTTAAGAACAATTTTTTTTCTTCTAAAAGGAAAAAAGAATTGAAATGCAGTAATTTTGCCTTATTATTCTTGTGACGATATAATTCCATTGGGTTCACTGTATGCTAGTTTCTAATTAGAAATACGCTTCGAATAGACTTTTCTGCAAGTTGAGTAACTAAAAACTGTTGAATTGTGCATCATTGGAAAAGAGATCTCTAATTGAAAAGAGCAACATTATTTCCACAGTGTAAATATACATTTTTTTTACCTTGGTGTAATAGTGATAATATTTGCTAACTTGCATGTCTATATTATTATTGTTGTTCTTGACATTTGTCTCAATATAGTAATATAGTTAATTTTTTGAGTCGCAAGTATTTTCACCTATCTAAAAATGGATGATTCACTTTTATCAAGCCAAATAATCAGCTTCAAGTAGCCCGGTCACCATGTTATTTTGCTTATGAAGAAATTATTTTTTATTGGAATTTCTGGGATAAAGGCCAGGACTATAGGGCCGACCAAGTATAAAATGAGTTTTTACATTATTTTTTCTGGCGAAAAAAACCATTTTATTACGGATTGCAAAGTTTAAAAGTGACAAGAAATTCTAAAATATGAAACTGTAACACAATATGCAAATTAAGCGTTCACGGGTTGGCCTAAATGTATTCTGTGTTATAGTTTTATGTTAAAAGAAATACGACGACACAACAAAGTAGTGCAAATCGTTCTATTTCTACTGAAAATCATCCTTTATATATTAGATTTATTCTTGTATCTAATTGCTTTTTTTTAATTTATACTTACGTTGCCTTTATTGCGCCCCCAGGTCTTTGAAGAGTCATTCGATTTTTGTACAGTTTAAGCATTCTAAAAAACAATAGTATGTCAGAAATAGTTGATTATTTTAAATAAAAAGTAAATGCAAGTATGTTATGCTACAAAATTAAATTAAAGACAAATATTTAAGGTTTTTAATTTTTAAACCTTTTGCTGGAAAGTAATGGATAAGTATAAACGATTCAAATTATTTGGATTACTTGAAATATATATATAATAAATATAATTACAAAATTAATAATAAAAATATATAAGTATAAAAAAAGATATAAAAAAAAGCAATATATTTTTCTATTTATTATTTTACTTTAAATTTGATATGATTGACACTAATTAAACAGAAATTATGACACAATTATGTTGAAATGTTCATTTTTATTTTGATTAAAAATTTAGCTTTTAAATGAACAAGGATTCGAAATTAATTAAAATTTTTCTAGAGACTGACAAGAAATTTAAATGTCTGAATTCTTCTTTTTTTTACCTATCATTAATTTTAACTATTTACATTAACATTCATTGCAATTATTTATTAATTTTATTTATATAATGCATCTTGTAATATGTTTAAACATAACATTTTTAAAAATTTTCAAAAATTAAAGAAAAATTATTTGAGATATTTCTATTCGATTGATTGTAATGAAGTTTGACAGAAATATTAATCAAACGGTGCTTTGAAAATTAATCACAATAGAAATACCATAGGCATTGTCTTGAAAATATACAAAGGAAATTCCCCCCCCAAATAGTGTTTGAATTTAATGTGTTATCTACTCTAATGTGGAGTGTGTTTCATCAACTCTAACAGCTATAAAAACACAAAAGCGATGTACTATGCTCAAAATGATGGCATTTAGTAACTCAGTTGGCAGCAAAGCCCATTTATATGTTAAGGTAGTTAGAAGACACTGAAACGTTATAGAGAACCAGTAGATACAGCAGTACATGTCCTAGAGATCTCAAACAAGTTCGGGTTCAAATCAGGAGAGCGCGCTGCCAAACCCATATGCACAGTAGTTTTTCTTCACAAAAGGTAGTTCTCAACTACTCGAGCTCCGTGTGGTCTAGCTTTGTAGAATTAATGAATTCTTAATTCGCATTCTAAGTTTGAACAATTAGATCTAAAATACCTTCTCTATATAGCTGAGCATGGTGGATATTATACAAGTCAGTGCGATAGTGAAAAGATATACGTACGTTTTTTTTCGTAATTTCTTTAAATCAGTGCATATATATTTGTAAATGTCTCACTTGGGATTAATAAATATGTCAATTAACGTTCTTGAAAATTTTTATTTCGATCTTTTTCAACAAAGAACAATTTAATTCTGACATTTTTGTGTCGTGCAGTTAAGAAAATTAACTGAATATTTATCTATTTGAAAGGTCTTTCGTATATACATAATAATAAATGACTTTTGCTATATAACATTTCTATATAACATCAGTTTAATATAAAAATATATATACATGAATTACACACAAATAAATGTTACCTGGTTCACAAGTTGGGCCACTAAAACCTGGGCAACATTTCCATAATGTTTCACTTTTGACTTTATAGGTCGTGACATATTTCGGCCTTTGCAGAACTCTTAAATTAAAGAAAACAAAATTGTTTGAAAAAGGTGCAGAAGAGAAGTAAGACTCCGTGCATAAATAAGAATTAAAAATTATATATTTTCAATGATTTTAAACATAATATTTCATAATTTATTAAAAAGCTTGAATAGGAATAATTTGTATTCTTTTTAAAAAATTTCTGTCAGAATCAGTATAGCTCACAATAGCAGACAAGCCGTTAAAATTCATACTTTATATATATACTTACTAGCAGATAAAACCCGGCATTGCACGACTTCGGGAAATAAAATTTGTTTTTCAATTCCTTCTATTAGCTCACATTCTCCTATATATATCTTGTTCAAATTTTCAATCCTTAATAAAATACTTTTTTTATTTATCCACTCAAGTTCAAATACATTTTTTTAACTTGTAGTGGATGACACTGAATGTTAATACAGTTTTTTCAAATATTAATTCAGTAATTAAATTTAATTAATTAATTTTTAATTTTTTTTTTTTTTTTATTTAAGTTGCATATATCTACCAACAGATAAACTTTAAAAAATGAATGAAAATTATTTATAAAGGACTTTCTGCAATAGAGTGAAAAAAAAGTAGAAATTGACTTAAATTTTTTTTTTTTTATATTACTTGTTATTTAGATCCACTTCTGTTCAAGGCAGAATCTTCGCTTTTTACAGCTCTATCATTAGCCATTCTCTACCTATTAGATTCATTCCGATTTTCGGATGCCTCCATATTTTCTGCTCTTAGTTCAGAGTCAATTTTGGTCTGATTGAATAATTTTCTTTCCTTAGGCGGCATTGCAAATTTAACAAAAATCAATGTGAATAAATATGTACGAGTTAACAATAAAAACCAGGCACCCCTACGGCTATCAAATTTCGAATATCCGGAGATGAAGAGTGGAAGATTCCATTCAGAAGAAGGGGTCGAAAACTCAAACAACACAAAAGCGTAAAGGTTTCTGCAAGTTGTTTAGTTATGCTTTTTTCATTTGAATGAAAATAATTATGAGAAAATTAAATAAAAAAAATTTTAAATGTTACTTTTTGACAGCTTTAATATAAAATAACAAATAATAGTCACCGTTCAGCATATGGTTATTATGCCATTATTTCCGTTTCACTGATTTTTGTTTTAACTGTCGTTTTGGTAAATAGAAAAGTTTGCAAGTGGTTTCACTCCAAAACATCTGTATCATAGCAATTTCAAACAATATTACGAACTGAAGATAATTAATAAAAAAAAATTAAGATATTTGCGAATAAGACAAATTCACACAAATCCATTCATTCACAAATTCATTTAATGAATTTTATTTATTTGTTTACTTATTATTTATTTATTGTTTGTTTATTTGTATAATTATTAATGTTTATTAATTAATTTATTTGTTGATGTATGTATATTAATGGAGACATAATATTCTACTACATGAACACATAGACGTTATGCATACTGGCATATGCATACTATACTGGCATATGCATACTATACTGGCATATGCATACTGGCTACCGATTACGGAGTACCAACAGGGGGAAATACCCTTTAACCTCCTCATCTTAATTCATAAATATGATATTATTCATAAATATGATTTTAATTTTAATTGGCTGCTTTAATGTTGGTAAATAAAAAGTTACAAGATAAAGTTTCTAAAATTAAAATAAATGGTACTCAAAAAATTAAAAATACTAAAAATAAATAAAAGTAAAGTACAAAATAAAAAAAAAATAAGAATTTAAGTTAGGTTTAAATTTTGGTACAATTAGGGACCAGTTGTCGATGCCATACAACTATTGCAAAAAGTAAACAAACAGTGAAAGGGTTATGCTGAACGGTGAGAACCATGAAGATGTATCTGAAAAGCAATATGGTTAGAATCCCCCCATCCCCCCCCCAAAAGGCCGGAATCAGGACCGATGTTCTTTTTATTATATATGCATAATTACAATTGTCTCATCCCTGTTCGGTGTATTAATGGCAAAAGTTCTTATTTGTCATAAATTAGAAAATCTCGAATAAAATATTTTATTGTTTACATCTTCTTATTAAATCCAAAATGGATTCCGTGTTTGAATTTTTCTTCAGTATTTGGGTATTTTAAAGTTTTTCTTCTTTCAAAGACCTATCATATGACATATTATAATAAACTGATCTATAAAAACCTATCACTAGAAAAACAATGACAGGCCGAATCCTTGATCTAACATCTCCCCAAAAAACTAGGAAAAGAAAGAACTCATTGACAATTTCCAGTTTATTTTTACATCGAAAAAAAGTTTTCTGGTTGTAATGAACTTGACAGAAATAGAAATATTTTTCGGATGTCGTCTCGTGATTCAACCAGAAAAGATGGTTTCATTTCCTGAGTTCCAGCACATGTTAACTACATTTAAAAAAGAAAAAAAATATCCCGCTTTTTAATGAGGAAAGATAAAACTCTTTAAAAACTTGTTGGTCGTAAAACAAATAATTTCATTTAAACAGTCAAGCTGTCTTTCAAAAAGTCTCAAAGGATTTGCAAACAGGAAGAAGTTGTGTATACAGGCTCTTTGTAAGATAAGAGGATTCAAAGTTGCTTATCTAATAGTCAACATGAATAAGATAAAAAAAAAATAAACCAAATACATAAAAATGGGGAAAATATAAAATCGCATTATAAAAACGTTGCATAGAGATAGGAAAGACTTTAAGAAATATCATAGAAAGAAATGTTAAAGCAGTTGAATTAATGTAATAACATAGCTATAATCCGCTTTGTTGGTCTTGACTGGGCTGGAACATAATACATTACCTACTATGGCTGGATTCTTTTTCCAATTCCTACTGTTAGTTCATACTCTCCCTATATATATTTATATATCTTGTTCAAATTTTCAATCGTTAATAGAATATTTTTATTCATCCACTCAAGTTCAAAATACATTTTTTGAAACTTGTAGCGGATGACACTGGATGTTAATACAGTTTTTTCAAATATTAATTAATTTTAGTTTTATATGGGAGAAAAAAATTTATCTTATATAAGATATTTAGCAGGACATAAATTTAGGAATAAATGTCAGCGGCGAAGCGTGTAGATAGCTGGAAAAAAATTCTTTTTCAGATTCTTTTTTCTTGTCTGAGTCAAGGAGGAACAAAATGGAAAATGAAACATGTAAATATATGTTTGAGAGAGATGGAAAGTGAGAGAAAGAGAGAATTATTTCTAACTTAAAAAATTAATGAAAATTATTTAGAAAGGACTTTCTGCCATATAGTGAAATAAAAGTAGGAATTGACTCAAATTTTTTTTATATTACTTTGTTTACCTAAACTTTCCATAGAAAGTAATTCAACAAATCTTTTACACTCCCAATATTTTAATGTCCTTAAAGTGATTTTTTATAATTTCAAATGAAACTTTTTATTTATTTATTTATAAGGTTATTTTCACGAAGAGGATATCCAATGGATAATTCGTGTTTTTCCTTCATGATTCTTATATACGGATTTCTCTTCTTTCAGGGGACTATTAAATATATATTATAGCTTATTTTTGTAATATTACATAAAAAAAGTATTATAAATTCAAAAACAGTACAAAAAAGGAACTTCATTGGTGCATGGCATGTCAAATTAGCGCAGAGTATAAGACGTTGTTGATTACATCAGATAATTGTTTATTTTTTTGCCAAAAATTACGACTACTGATTATATTGTATTGTATTGACTACTGATTATATTATTGATGAATATTGTAGGGTAAACAGTGTTGAATATTGTAGGGTAAACAGTGTTGAATATTGTAGGGTAAACAATGATGAATATTGTAGGGTAAACAGTGTTGAATATTGTAGGGTAAACAATGATGAATATTGTAGGGTAAACAATGATGAATATTGTAGGGTAAACAATGATGAATATTGTAGGGTAAACAATGAAGAATATTGTAGGGTAAACAATAATGAAAATTATAGGGTAAATAGTGATGTGGATACACTTAAGTAAAAAATAGTGCAAGTCGTGAGCTATAAGTAATGAAATTAAGAAATTTATAGAACCGCTGGTGAGATAGAAATTAATGATAATAACGATGATAGAAATTGCCATTAAAAAAAGATATTCGTGGCTGACAAATCTTTTAATAGCTTTATATTATAGTATACTTACTGATGAGTCTTTTTTATTGCAAAAACTTTATAAAAATTCTTTCAATAAATGATTTTTAAATGATAAGCTCAAAAGAAAAACTCTAAGTTTTTGTATTAATAAATAAAATATTGAATAATGTAGCAACTTCAGTCGAATCATTACTTTTTCAACTTTTCTTGTGATTGGAATCAGTTGAATTTATTTAAATACATAATGATCTTAGTAAAGCATTTTCGAATTACACATACAGTGGAGGCAATTGCGCGTCACGACATTTTTTAGCGTTAAGCACATTTTTGGATTATAAAATTCAATGATTATTGATAAATATAATTAAATGAATGAGAATAAAGAGAAAAATTGCTTCAAATATTATTATCGCTAAACTTAAAAACATCAAATAAGCATATCACGCACTACACAAAAAGCGATATCACAATTTAGATAATTTAGTCTATAAAAAAGTCTTATTTTTTTTGTAAAATACTCTTAATAAAGTAGATGTTAAAGCTATATGCAGATAGTTTGTTAAGGAAATGGCAAAAATCACACTTAAGGAAATTTTGCAGAAAATAAATTATTTTAAAACGACATCAGATGTCCAGGACACCCAAGAAGAGATAAATATTGCTTAAAAAATTTCAGACCTGAATGGTGATATTGATTGCTTACCTGTACGTATTGCCGCAGTTTTGATTGTACGGCCAGTACCCACATTGCTGGAAATCTCTCCCGATGTAAGTTTCTGTTCCGTTTCTTTCCTTGCACGAAGCCAGCTTCGTAACTTGGTAGGAACACCAGTTGTTGCTGCAGAAATAAATAATAGAAAAAAAGCGTCTCATACATATGGATGGATTTAAAAGAAAAAAATCGTAAAAATATTAACACATTGGTGTATCTGAGCACGGTTTGTAATTGAAATAAATATGGAGTTAAATCTGAATTGTCTGTAAGTTTAAACTTTTACTTTACACAATCTGCAATTCTGAATTAATGTATTTTAATAAAAATTAAGATGGTAAAGAATGAACTTTATTTTTAGGTATTTTAATTGAATGCTCTGTTCAATATAAGGATTTAGAATTTTAAGGTGGAAAAAAACGTATATAAAATTCAATTTCTTACAAAAAAAAAAAAAAAAAAAAATCCTGGCGTTTTTCAAACGAAAATTTAAATATTGCACACTTTTTTTAAATACTGTGACATTCACTTTATTTCCTACAAAATGGAAGATTTATTCAATGACTTTTTTTAGACAATTTTTTTTTTTCTATAATTTATAATTGTAAGCATTTTTTAATTTATAATTATACGCATTACTGTGACATTCACTTTATTTCCTACAAATGAAGATTTATTCAATGACTTTTTAGACAATTTTTTTTTTTTCTATAATTTATAATTGTACGCATTTTTTTAATGATAAATGGTTCAAAATATTAGAAATTCTTTTCAAATTAAAAGATACTATCAGTATTTTTATTAATCTGAAGTAAATACATTAAGCTTGTGTAGAATTTTAAATGATATTTGACAGGCCTTAGCTGTCGTCCATTACAAACTATACAATATATTTTAACTGCAATAAATATATCCAGTTGCCAACAATGCCAGTAATATAACCAGTTGCCAATATCCAGTTGCCTTGCTCCGTGAATCAATACTTAGAGTACAATTCTCCCGATAGTTCTTTTCTTTAATGTTACAAATTACTGTAAATTTTCACTTTTTTAAAAGAATAAATGCGTATTCCCTCGTTTCACTTGTACTTTACAATTTCGAAAGAATTAGAATAAAGAATGTCTGAAAAGAATTTGACATGGCGGAGTAGAAAATTTAATCCAATGTGATAAATGAACGACTAAATTCTATGCGAGCTACAAAGTAGTCTGGCTCAGGTACGTAGCAATTACTCGATCGATTTGTAATTTACTAAAGTACAAATGGCCAAGTAATTATTGGGCTTAGAACAAATGGGAGGAAATCATAATTGAGGTACTCAATCGATAAATATCGGTAAAGATGGACAGACAAAAGAGTTTAGAATGTTTGAATGCAGAATTTAAACCAAGGTTTTCTATTTTAATTTTAAAATGTTATCCACTTTTTATTTTATCCTAATATCTTCTTGGAACTCATAAATCTCTCTTGTATAACATTTAAAGTGTCAAAATTTTCCAGAATTAAAATTTAGCTCATTCTAGTATTTCGAAAGATTTAGTAAGAAATGTTATAGAATGCAGTAAACTATAAAAAAAATCTTTGTTTTTGCAAATTGTGCTTAATATTTTTCATTTTCAAATGTTTTGCTAATTTCAGCATTCTAATATGTGCATAATATAGTGTTTAATACTCAAATATCTATAGATATATACTACTAAGGAGACATCGTTATAAAAGTATTGTTAATATAAAGAATTTTTAAAAATTAAATATTAAATTATTAATTAAAACTATAAATTATTAATTATATTTTTTTATTAAAGAATAACGTAACTTTTTTCATTTCGGGATTGATATTTTTAAAAATGGAATCTGGCAACCGCGAGTGATCATTGACTGGTTTGCTGTATTTTTTAGTTCTTTTAGAATAAATTTTGATTCTGTAAAAAAAAAAGAAAAAAAAAGATGACTCGAGTTTCCATCTCTTTAAACTGTATACAATCCTTTGTTTAATATTAATAACTATTAAAATCGAGTCACAATCCATTAAATTACAAATTTTATTTTGTGGCTTTCGTTTTCTAAGTTAATCAAGAACGTTGCCTTATTGGAATACATGACATATTACCTGGATAAAAACGTACAGTTTTAGAATGTAATGAAAAAATTATCCTTGCTTAGTTAAAAAGTCTATTGTTTTAGTTAAAGCCTCTCCAAATCTATCGGGAGGTTAAAGAGGAAAAGAAAAAAAAAAATCTTTCTCAAATCTTTCTTTTTTTTACATCTTCCAAATAGATAATTCATTCTTTTTATCCTTACAAATTAATATTGAAAGTTCCCTAAATATAGTTATCCAATTAAATGAACTAACAATTTTGTGTCTAAATTTTCATAATTTGTAAATAGAAACATCTGATGCCGATAAGATCTCGCATCTCATGCAGTAAGATATTGTGAGCGGAAGAAATGCATTCGCATGCAAACAAAATACGAAAACTCATAATGTCTGGTGATAATGTATTGGAGAATTGCTAAAGAACAGAGGCATTTTTTCTAAATTCAAAATTTCTAAATTCTAAATTCACACTCAGCGTAGAAATGGAACTTCATTTATTTTTAAAGAGGAAGTGTAAATTCTTCAGCGTGACTTTTTTTTTTTTGTTCTTCTTTCATGACAACTGCGTACTTGCACAGTTTGAGGTTTGGTTTGTCGCTCTGTCATTTTGCACACTAATGAGGTAATTCGTCTCTAAAAAAAAAATGGCTAACTTTACACAAAGAAAAATGTCAGTCTGAACAGTTGCAGTAGATTAACAATAATACGTTTTTAACCTATCTGTAAAAAATGACATCCCATATATTTAAAAAATGGTTATTGATGAATGCAATTTCACTTTTTAACGTAAGACAGCGGAACATATCTTAATAAAAACAAAAACAAAAAAAAAAGAATGAAATGTTTGTCAAAGATAAACCGGAGTAAATCTTTGTTCCCTTGGTAGTGTAAAACAAAAAAAAAAAAAAACTGGATTAATTTCCGGTAATGACTTTTTGCGCATTATCTTCACAAACTTGGAACATTTTCTTTTTTTCTACCTTATTCTCTAAGGAGGTTGAGTTTTGATTGATTTGATGCCGCTAATGAAAAATTATCAACACGCTTAGAGAACGTGGAGTTTATTTAATTTATATTTTTCCTTAAATACATAACTTTTGGTGCGTTAAAGCTGAATATTTAAAAATATTTACACGTTTTTATGATGACGCAATGGAGATTAAAATGTTCCTAAAAAGGATTTAGAAATGAAACTTTTACAGAATATTTAATGAGTTTTAGCGAATACGACATTGAAACTAAAACACAGTTTTTGTTATATAAATTTAGAAATAAAAAATTATCTTTGAGGTAATTAGTTCTTTTATTAGTACAATTTTCTAATTAATACAATAAATTTTGGTTGTTAAATAATTGAGAAGATTTCATTAAATAAAATATAAATCAATCAATATAAAATTTTCTCAAAATTGAAATGAAACCTATAACACTTAAACAAGCAAAGTATTTTAACTTGCATTGTTAAAAATTGCACATGATTACATTTTAAAATTTAATATAATATTAAAAATTTTTAATAATTTACAGAAACATATTTGGATACAATTATTATTTTTGAAATACATACACATGTTGTAAATACTAAATATTATTTTATTGAATAACATAAGCAAAAATTTTAAAATCTATCAATTATTATAAAAAGTTTCTTTTGAAATCTCTGAACTATATAAAAATTAATGAAATATAAGAAAAAAATGTATCAAACAATTTTATAACCAATTTTAAATGCCTCTCGAATAATTTATATTAATAGCATTACGTCATAATATGAAGTACACAATACACTGTAAATCGATATAAATTTTAAATTAGGACAAAATAAAGAGCAAAAAGGGTATTTTTTTTCTAGTAATAAAACTTTACAAATATACATCCCTTTTATATAATAATACTATATTATATTTAAAACACAATAATTATAATACTTGAAACAATGTTTAAACATTACATAAGTAGCAATGCATTTTGGCAAAAGAAACTAAATAAATAAAATAATACATAATTAAATAATTCAACAAAATAAAAAACTTATGGTAATATATATTAAATGAGCAAGTGAAAGAAATGAGGGACATTTTCTAATGGCATTAAATTCAAATAAAATATACATAATACAGGTTTTACTGTAAAACTAATATTTTTGTAGAAGAAAAAAAAAAACATAAACCAACTAAACAAAACGAAATAATATTTGTACTTACCAAGGACTGTTTTATTAAACATTACAAATATTTTGTGCGCTTTTTCAAATAACAAACAGGACTTCTTCAAACATTTTAACGAACACAGACAAAATTATTTACAATGTTGGAAATCAAGACAACGTATTTATTTTAAATAAAAGTCTATAAAGTAACTACCAGAATAGTTTTTCCTACAAATCACATCGAAAACTCATTTTGTGACAGTGTCTCTTGTTTCAAAAAGTATTTGGACATTCTATGCAATCATAACTTTTGTTCGTTGTTTTCATAATACCACAGCTTCTTTCACCGTACCGTTCGTTACGCAAGGATAATTTTTTGTGGTATTTGGTATCCCATTTTTATCATTTGGATAACCGTTTCTGGCACTTAGTCTTGACCTCCGGCGAGATGTCAGCAACGTTAACCTCTTCGTGTCCGTTCTCGAATGCGATGGAGTAGAATATTCACCTAGATGACCACACCTAGTGATCCAAATCGCTTTTAGGGCACATTTAATTTCTGGCATCCTCACAACGTATATCACTGGATCCACAAAATGATTTGGCAACTATCATGGAATTAATGAAAATCCCAACAGGAACTCTAAGATTCAATGGAATCGTGGTGAATGGAACAGAGCAGTCTAAACACGTCAGCACAAAAAATAATACTGCAGGCATCCAGCCCAAAATGTATGTCCCCAGTATAAGCAGGGTGGTTATGATGGCCTTTACATTCTTGTGCAGCTGTCTTGTAGATGGACAATGCAACAAACCTTTCTGGTGCTGTCGAACGACAACGAACATGTGCGAATACATCAAAGTCATCAGTACCAGTGGGAAGAAGAACATTACAGATGTAGTGACCCTAAAAGGAGAATACAGAAGAAAATTGTAAGAAGTACATCGTTCAGCCTGGAATCCATCGTTAGGAATGGATGAGAAGTACACCAAGAAAAATACTACTGGGAATATCCACATTATAACTATGCCCACTACGGTTGTTTCTCTTGTCACTATATGAGCATAATGGAGTGGTCGAAGTATACCAATGTAGTGATTGATAGCAAGGGCGAGAAGATGCAAGACAGCCACCACTAAACCACCAAGTCTGAAAGCTTCCAGTGACAATATGAAACAATAGCTCATTGGCCCTAATTCGATTCCAAAAACGATAGGCAACAAGCTGTTCACCAGAGACCTAAGCCGACAACAAGAGAAGCGTACGCATCGGCCATGGCCGGGGACAAACTCAAAACATATAGTTGGCGACAATTTCCTCCGAAGACACCTCACACTGCATACCATGGTGAGATTGAAGATGAACGACAAACAGCAAGCTGTGAGCAGCACCGAACAACTATCCTATACAACTCGACGACATCTTCCATGCCTTCGACCTTCGATGCCGTTGGTCTTATCAGCAGCATCATCATCATTATCAATATTGATATCAAGATCCAAATCTTGAGTGCTGTTCCTGTACAGTATCCGATCATCAAACAATGAATTATTGGATTGTATCAAAGACAACCAATTGTCGACGCTGTCCACACCGTGGTGTCTGAATGGCGTCTTGGAAGCTGCATGTCTCACGCGGCGTCGGAAAACGGTCCAGGCTGCAGTGGGTTCTCGCACGACAACCCTTCACTTTGTTGACAGAAATAAGACTCTCTGAAATCGCGCGGTTTCTCTCGCACGTGCCGGCCGAGCGAAGAATAGATTGCAGTGGAGATGCGCAGAGGGTACAAAAGAGGGTGCACGAGAGAAAGGAACTCTAAGTGGATAGAGACCGCAGCCAATCGGAGGCCTTCCCATTCGTTCTTTTCTTCTTCTTCCGCGCTGGAGAAAAGGAAAGAGTTTGGGAAACTGTCAATAATAAACTTGTAGGTTTCGCTGATCTTTTCTGTAAGTAAGTAGATTTTTGCTTTGCTTTGACGCCGCAAATATTGAACAGAACTCAAGCGCTGATTCGAAGTTGAATGGATTATCGTAGCGTGGTGTTTGCGTTCTTTATTTAGAAGGCAGACGAGAGATGGAAATATTTAAAATTCAATACCACTTACTTCGGTAGCTTAAAAGTTGTAGGATGCAGTTATTTTATTTGCGAAGAGAAAGTTCTCACACGGTGAAAGCTAATTCGATAGCTGGCTATGTTTTATTGACTGATATTGATTTTAAATATGTAAGTTTTCTGTAGAAGAATTCTTAAAATATGTATTTCTATATTTTACACGTCTAACAATTGAAATTCAATATTATTATTTTCTTAATACATTTTTTAAACTCTTTATTTAAATATATATTTTTTTAATCTGGAATTTTTATTTTAAAGATATTGGGAATTTCTTTATTTATTTCCTGTCATTTAAATTATTTCATAAGAGATATCCATAATTGTTTTTATATATAAGATAATTATTATATAAGATTATTATATTATTATATAAGATAATTAATCATTATATATATTACGGAAAGTTTTAAACGTACATTAAACTTTAAATTTATTAATTTAATCAATAAAATTAAATTCATTATTGTAAACTGTCAATTTGATTTTATTAAAAATTCTCACAACATAGTACAGTCTTTAAAAAATATATAATTTCATTAAAAATGCAAAATAAAAACATTTTGTTCATTTTGAAAAAGTATTTTGAATTTCAATCAAACTGATGTAAGAATAAACTATTCAGATAAATTCATGAACGAAATATAATAATGTTCTGTTGAATATATTGTTGAACAAATATATAATGTTGTTCTGTTGGATGAATAATTTACTTTTTTATTTAATTTAATGATTTGCGTTTGTTTTAATTAATCTAAAAATAAATATTGTCTTTTGCTATAAAAAGAAATGTTTGAAATGTAATTTTTATCTTAAAAAATAGTTATTGTGGAATTTCTCTGAGGATTTTTAATGTTTATCTTTCTTATAATTAATTTAAATTGTCTGAAGTAAAAATACCAAATAATAGATGATAGTATACAAAAAATACCATATATAGATGACAGAATAATACAAGTAAACAGGATAAGTCTCATAGGTAATAAATAATGTCACAAAAATAATTTTGTATATTTACGTATTATATCGTATAAGATGTGTAAGGACCGTTATTGAATTGAAAATACATTAGATTATTTAAATCTATTCTTTTTATTTTGTTACATATTTTGTAACTAATTATTGTAGAGTTTAGATTAAAGCAAAAAAGTATGATAACATTTTTATATAAATCTATTATCATGGGTGTATGTTTAAACTTGTTAATAGAATTAAATTGATGAATAATTCATAGAAAAAATGTTTTCTTTATTATTTCTAGAAAACATTATAAAAATAATTCTTTAAAAGATCGGTTTTTTTTTTTTTTTTTTTTTTTTTTTTTTTTTTTTTTGAGTTTTTGAAATAAAACATCACATCAGTATAATAATTTTATACATAAATTTATTTTAAAATAAAATGTAATTGTAAACAAATAACTCAATATTTAAATTATTTTCCTTTGTCAAAAATTTAAATTTCTTGTATTATAAAATACTTATAAATTTGAATTTACAATTAAAATATATAATATACTATTAAAATATATAAGGCTATGATATATTATGATGCTATTAAAATATATAACATTTCATTAGTGACATAAATATTTTATAATTATAATTAACATTATTCAATGAAATGAAACAGTATTTTTTACTTACATTAGGTTATACATTGAAAATTTATTATTCAAATTAATATTTTTGAAGTATCCGAAATAAATACAATCAATGTATAAAGAATTTTCCATTCATTTTTTTACAAAAGTATTTATTTCAATTATTTGGTATTCTTTTTACCAAAAGTAAGGAATTTTAAAAGAAAGATATTTAAAAAATTAGGAATTTAAAGTAAGGAATTAAAAAAATCTGTCAATAAAAAAACAGAAAACAAACGCAATGAAAGATATTATTCCATTTTATTTGATTTTAAAAAACCACTTCCATTTAAAAAAAAAGGGAAAAATTGTTGTAATTAATCTTCACAGAAAAAAAAAAAACTCAAAGGAAGTATCTAGCAAATTATTCTGTTTTCTTTTTCTTTTTTTTTTTTTTGTAATCGTTATTTGTTTTTTGATTGAAAAAATAAAGTTTTAACAATTTTTCTGTCCTCAAATATTTTTTCCCTGCAATTAGCAATTAATTAAGCAGGAATAATGCATTATAAGATCTGTTATTTTTTCTCGTCTTTTTTTATAATAGATAATAATTAAGTTGCTTAAGTTTAATATACGTAATTAGGATGAAAATCTTAACTTTTTCAATCTGCTTAGTTTTCGTGATATTCTATAAAGAATTGAAATAAAACGAAAAAAATTATTACTTTAAAATACGAAGTTACAACGTAAAAACTCTAATATTTAAGTTATTTTTTGATATATTTTTATAATGATGTAAGTATTGCAATAAAATCCTAATAATTGTAAAAAACATGTATACATTATGAAAATAATCATAACGTTGTAACAATCCTTACATACAATGAATTAGAAAATAATGATATTAAATAATGATTATATTGATCTAATTATGGTAAAAATTCTTTAATATGCATTATGAAATTTTAATACTACATATAGCATTTAATTAATTTACATTTATATAGAACTACATTATTCAAATTTACATTATTCTTAATATAGTTTAATATCATACTTAGGGTATTTGAAGACTCTACTCGAGTCATGGCGCAGTAGTAACGTGAGCAATTACCGTGCAGAAGAGCTTTGGTTCAAATCCCTTTGTGGCGTAAGGTGCTGAGTTATTTTCAGAAACAAGATGTCTCCATCACGATTATGATAGTGTGCGTAAAGAGTTTCACATCAATAGTCAGACTGCCGGTTGGGAATTTAAAAAACACGCAATAAACACACTAATGCGGGATAGTTACCCCTAAAAGTGCTCCGCGGAAAGGCTGAATTGTTTGCGGCCATACATAAGTTGAATATGGGGACATGAATTTTCAAAAATATGTACAGATTGTTATCAAAATAATGGAAACACCCTAGAGTTATAAGTATTTACTAATATGGCGTAGGATCTCCTTTGGCATGTAACACAGCTTGAATTCGCCTGAGAATCGAATCATAAAAGTACTTATATTGTTTAAAGGAATATTGAACCATTTTCATGTAGAAATTGTGAAAGTTCCGGGAGAGACGCAGGTGTATCGATTTCCGGATGGATCGCTCTAAAATAGACCATAACGGTGCGTGGGTATTGAGGTCTGAGGACTGTGTGGACCAAAGCAAATGTTTCAATCATTGTGTTCATTCAAACCATAATTGAACAGGTTTCGCTGAATGAATAGGAGCATTATGATCCTGGAAAATTCCATATCCTGCAGGAAACAAAGTTTGCATCTTAGGATGGACCTGGTCATCTAAAAATTTCTCAATTATTTCTCCCTAGTGATGCATTCCTTTCAGGGCTAGGACTGGGCCAGCAGAAAACCACGGCATGTCTGCTAATACAGCATGACGAGATGCACCTTCATGACTGACAGTTGCAAGGAGACACACAATCATGCTTGAGCAAGCGTCCTCCAAACGTGCACCCTCTTGCTGTGGGAGAAGTGTGAAAAATGGTTCGTGTGACCCTATAACTGTCTTCCACTTATCAATTGACCTGGTTTCATGGTTGTGATAGCACTGCAGACGACGTTTGACCTTAACAGATGTGGCAAGTGGCTTGGGAAATAGCTGCTCTGCTATATATGTCCTGTTTATGAAGGTGCTTTCTAACTGTAATTATTGTCCGCTGGAGAATCAGATGCTGAT